>WYDF02064602.1:0-11649 GCA_009867245.2 Adranes taylori
TAATTTATGATCATCGGGATAGAGTAGAAATCTACTTCACCAAAAATATTTCTTGATCTTATCAATAAAAATATTGAGTAAGATAGGACTCAAGTGACTTCCTTGCGGAACTCCCGATGATGCAGTTAATTTATCAGTAAAGTGACTTTTGATAATCATAATTTGCTTCCTATTTACTAAGTAAGTATTTACCAATTGTCAAAAGGAATCGTGAACTCCAAACTTGTAAAGTTTATTAAGTAAATTTGAATAGTTTACTTCATCAAATGCCTTGGATATATTCGTAAAGAAGACGTATACTTGCTCGTGATTATTTAGATTAATGTACAGTAGAGCGTTGATTATCTGAATTAATTGGAAGACATAGGTTTAGTTCGTCAACTGCTCAACGGATTGATTTGAAACATTAGGGTGTTTTAGATTACTAAAATGTCTCTGTAGGAATAACAAATGTAATTAAAAATCTCATTTATTTCTATGGCAAGTAGGAATCAAGTACAGACAGTTTAGTAATCTAAATATGATACATACAATTAATGTAATTGGGACTTAAAAACTCCTTAATTTTGGTCTGTCGAAACAAGCCTACCCGTTTATGAGCAGCTAAATCGCGCACTGTTTCTAGGACAGATATCTGATACTGGTCGCTTTCATTTTGAGTTTAAACCGTAAGAAGGTAGTATCCAAGAATGTAAACGCTTCATTTGCAGTAAGTATATTTTCGTCTTTAGTTTGATTACTTAAGCAAAATTGCGAGATAAACAAAGCATCGTAGTGGCTAAATGTAAATCAGAAAAACAACTTCATATTTATTCTAGAAACTTAACAATTATATACAGATTAAAACTAGAATAACGTGCACAATTATAAAATCTCACGATATGTGTTGTAAAGTAAATTATATTATAATAAACTTTACACATTTTGAAAGTAGACATTCTCTTAACATCTGGATTTGAATATACATAATGTATATGTAAAATATGCGTATACATAAAACATATGCGTATACTCCGTAAACTGCGTATACATAAAATATATGTAAAATATAAACAATTTATAATACATGTCAATAAATTCTCTCCCTGCTGATTAGCTAAATATTACCTACATATGATAAAAAAACTATATTTTGAAATCTGATCGTGACCTAAACAGAATGTATTTATTTTTATAATATTTTGACATCGTATTCGATACAAAACAATTGACTTACTGATTGGTCTGTGCATACTTTTTACTAAATAAAACCAATTAAAATCATAAATATACGAGGACCGCTTAAAGGATATTTTAATGATCAGAATATTTTTAATGAGCACAAATTTAATTTTGTAAATAGTAACTCGGAAAATGCCTTATATAGTAATTACACATCACAAAATTTAGCTTTATATATATCTTGTCAACTTTAAAGAGTTCGAAGTACCATCGGTATTATAAGATCTTTTCGGAATTTCTTTGAATCATTTAGGCATAACATTATTTGCGAAAAATAGAAAGGAAACCCTTACCTAAATTATGTCGAGAAGTGGTACGGCACCTTGTACGGCAGTGTGGTTGAGCTGAAAATTAAATTGCACTGATATACTGTAGAGAAACCCAGATACTCTGAAACATTTAAGTACAAATTGTACCTAAGTTACTTAGGTCTTTCATTCGTATAGTAAACAATCATACAAGTGGGTATCCGCTACGTATACGGTATCCCGAGATAAGTAGCTCGAACGTGCTGTCTATTGTTCTTAAGCGCTGCTGCTAGGAGTGGGCACACCTAACAAAATTCGTGCAGAACAAAATCCAGGAAGCATGTAAAACAGGGGCACAAGGGAATATGTGGAAGCTGGATAATTCAGAGAAAAACTAATTACAAAAATAATGAATCCATTAAGAAAGCAGCACACACAAGACACCCTCACGATAACTGGAAATGCAAAGAATTAAAGAGAAAAGTTAAGGAAATGATCCGTAATATACAAACAGAGGCATGGAACAATTTTGTGGGCAAAGCATGCAGGAAGACGGAGAAGACAATCTGTGGAAATGCTTAGAGGCATTAAAAAGAGCTCAGAAACAAAGACCAAAGAACTAAAGAACCAATTCAGCAACAACGACGATTCATTAGAAGTGGTGCAACAAACGATCCAAACAACAAAGGAAAAAATATCATGAAGCATTTTTTTGGAATACGAAGAAGTGCCAATCGATGAAGTTAACATGTGATTTAAGATCTAAATGTTAAAAAAGCACCAGGTGAACATAAAATTCCTAATACGGCAACAAAATATCCTCCAAGAAAAGCAGTAGAAAACCTAATTACAATTATTAACACAGCAAGCATATGCGGATAGTAATAGTACCCAGAAACATGGAAAAGGCAATTTTAATAACCATCCCAAAGAGAAATAAAGATCCGGCTATTCCAAGCAACAAGTGAACAATCAGCCTTCTCAACTGATTAGCAGAAGAGACTAATTTAGAAAAGAATAACGGAGTATACGGAAAGTAAAAATATACTATCGGTACAGCAATTTGGATTCAGAGAAAAACTGGCGGCGATCCAGCAGGCAGCCAACTTGGAGACAATAATCCAACAAGCCAGAACAAAAAGTTTACAACATATGTAGCCTTTTTGGATATCGAAAAGCTTACCACAAAGTTTGGAGTTTGGCGCGATGGACTGATCTTCAATGTCCTCTGTAGTTAATCAAGATAGTGATATCCTTCTTTTAGAACAGAACATTGCAAGCAAGAATTAGCAATGAAATATCCTCAATCAGATATGCAAACCACTAGTTCTTTTTAACATATTTGGTAGTAACATGCCGCAATTTGAGAACGAGAAAGATCTAAAACACTACAATTTGCGGATGATGCGGCTATAATTACATCAGATCCAAATCCATATATTGCTAGAAAAAAGACTGGAAAGATACCTGGAAGCACTAAATAGATTGTGTTAAGTATGGAAAATCAAAATTAACACGGTAAAAACAGAGATAATGAAATTTGGCAAAAGAAAGAAGAAAGCACAAAATTTATGGGAAAACTACTTAAACTAAAAAGCACACTTACATATTTGGGTTGCACGTTTGACCAAAAGCTGAATTGGAAACAACATGTAAGACGGAGAGATAAAGTAGTAATCAGAACGGGCAGATTAATGTACTCTGTGCTCAAACATGATTCGAAGTTAAAAGTCAAACCAAGAGCTAAGATAATGAGCTGTGTGTTTAGACCACAAATTATGTAAGGCTACAAGATATGGGTAAGGGGTGCAGAAAAAGCAAGTCATAGAGGAAGAATTATTCAAAACAAATTTATGAGAAGAGCGCTGGATGCTTCCTGGTATATTCGTAACTCAGAACTGACAGAAGCTTTCAAGACAGCTAACATTGCAGAATTAGCAAAACAACGAAGAGAGAAGAGAATTTCTAGATTACAAAATCAGCCAAAAATAGAAATCCAAACAGTTGGCAACAACATGTAATCTTCTTTAAAGAAACACTTATCCAAGCTGCCCCATTGCAGTTTGGCGCAGGATAAGAGCACCAATCATAGCTGAAATGGACAGAGAGTGGCCAATGACATTCGCCGTAGACTCAACGCGCTTGGTAATTGGTAAGCAATTACTTATACCATATAATGCATTACTGATCAGAAACAATATTTAATAACTCTGTTTTTTCTTCTAACATAACCTATTAGTCCTATACTTATACCAACCGAGCGTATATTTCTAAGCTATGACCGACGGGGTTTGTTTAGTCTCTCAGTCACTCAGCAACATTACAACACCTATGATTAGTGCAGTGCTATTTGATTACACTGACTCCGCACCATCCACTTGAGTGTATATTTCTAACCTATGGCCGTCGGGCTTAGTTTTATTGATTCGACAACAGAACAGACTACGAGCGACGAGGTGTTATGCGCTTTATAGTGTTCCTTTCCGTGTAACTAACTAGAGTGTGTATTTCTAACCTACGACCGACAGGGATACATTTAATCACTCAACAACAGTAATACCTACGATTGACAATCGCATGCAGCTCAAAGTGCTTCTGAGTATTCCTATCATCCGTAGCATTTTACTCTAGTAAACTCCCGCTGCATTATAAATCGCATGTACATACTGTTCGTATTATTAATAATGTTATCATTACCATCGCAAGATGGCACTGCTACATGCACCGTTTTTTTATGGTTTGTACATAATATTATTGCTATTGTTTATTTGTTAACCGTTTTGACTTTTATTTTTCTCTTTGTATTCATATTTGTTGTTTCTGATAATTAATAGACTGTGAATGCTGTTTCATTTAATAAGCATTTAGAGACGATTCAGCTATCCCCAAGAACACGAAGTTATGGACTACTTACGTATCATGCTGCATATGTCTTCAGCTAGGCCAAGGAGGATCTTGGAACGAAGTTGTGTAGTGTGGTTGCTGTTTTGCGTCACGTCAAATTAATTATAAAAAAAAAACATACAAAAAAGGCGGAGAAGCTTGATTTGCAAAAATTTTGAGAAATGCATAAGATTAGCAGCAAGACGTTTCTCAGTTAATAAATTTGTAGTATAGCCGTTTAATCAAGTATAGAAATTTTACTTGTGTTGTATATTCCACAAGGTATTTCCTCCTGTCAGAAAAATCCTTATCTTCTTTCATAACACCTAGAATATTATCCACGGTTGACATATCTTTGCTAAAATTAAACACATATATTCTATTAATTTTTTAAGGCTTTTTCCAGTTTTTTTGTTTTTATTCTTTAGGAGAAACTACAATACCATTTCCTCTCACCTTAAGAATCTCACATACGATAGATTTACTGAGTCCTGTCATATTGCCACAAGTTGACACTATGTGTCTAACATTACTAAAACGCATTTGGTTGACAAGGGCACCACTCTTCGTTTGTAACTGAAGTACACCTTTAGTCTTTATTGGAATAAACCTTGATATATGCTTCAAAAGATGCCTCAAAACAAACAATATTTAGTTGGTTTAATAAACCAAACGTGAAATGAAAAACATGTCCAACATCACTTGTCCGCATCAAAAAATCTCAAACACACTTGATGAGCATATTTGGTTTTAACTTTCAGAGTATATATTTTAAGAGTACGCCACTGGTATAGTGTAAGGTTTACGTATGTGCAGGATACAATACTGGTGCCAGAACGAAACAGAATGATATTTATGTAGGATAGCAATATAAGCGTTAATGCAATGCTAAGCTATCCTTAAGCGTAACGACATAACTGAAAAGATTTTAGGAGCAATTGTAATTAACCAAGGATTAAACCATCCGTGAGGTTTTATGATGAAATGTTCCCTTGCGCGTCCTAGTCCTATGTCTCGAAATTTTAAATTAAGTTTTTAGTACAACTTCGGACGAAATCGTCTTTTCCATTTCAAATTGAAATGAGAAAAATGGACACACAAAAAAGAAAAGAGTAAACATTTGTAGAACTGTAATCAAAAGAATTCTCAATGTAAGGGTTTTAGAAATTTGGAATTTACCTACATTTAAGACGTAATTACGAGTAAGAAATATGAATTGCTTATTCATGTAGATCCTTTTTTTTTTGATACTCATCATTCACTCCACTGGGAGGCAATTTGATTATTCTGGGAGTCAACATGAAAATGTGGTTGTCTACAGTTTGAAAGCCAACCACCTATTATGATCTACATTTTGGGTGAATGGCCATTTCTGCTATTAAGGTATATTAAGCTTCATCAGCGCCGACCTTTTTACAGAACATCATTGTATTTGTATAAGTGAACATACATAAACTCCGTTCTGAAACAAATATTTGTCCGATGATAAGGTCTGTGGTAGCTTCTATGTGGAAAACGTTCAAAATGGCATATGCTCCTTAGAAAGCAATAGAAAAATCGGAGGTAATCGAAGGTAGAAGATTAAACGAAGGTAACGCCCTCAAAGTTCATTGAACTCATTATGGGTTGTTTGTTGAAAAAACGATAGCTTCGAACTCTCGACATCTGAGATTGTCTGTCTGAAGTTCAATAGACTAATTAAGAGTTGTTTATTAGCAATCGGATCTTGCAAAATCTTTCGGTCAGACAGGGGTAATGAATGCAGAGTTCATTAACCATACTAAGAGTTGTTGACTTTAAATTGGATATCGTCAAAGATAAATCCTCGAATGCATAGAGAAAATAGCCCGCAAAGGTAAAGGAGCCATAAAAGAGAACAAAAAATATCCCTGTCCTAATATGTACACATTTTTTTTCTTACTCGTTCAGTATTAAAATATGCAAAAACTTGAAGAACAGATGACCAAAATGCATACGTGCAAGGAAGTCATCAATCACTCTTAATCCCTCTTTGACATTAATGACTGAAAAAAAGCGCCATATGATTACAAGCACATGTAACCATATGTATTATGGCAACTTTTTTAATCTTATGACTCATAGTGTGAGATTCTGGTGTGCGGTTAGTGAAGGTTTAAGCAGAAGAATTTATGTATTCCAGAAAAGAGCAATTCATACTATTTTTTATTTGAAACATCGCACAAGTTGTAGGCCAATATTTAAAACTGAAAATATTTTCTCTCTCTCTCTCTCTCTCTCTCTCTATATATATATATATATATATATATATATATTCAATTCTACGTTATGTACCCAAACATTTTTACTATTTCTGCACTAGTACTATGTGTAACCATGAATATAAAACAAAGTACAAACAACTATTCGTGTTACCACAGCGTGAAGCGTGTATCATAGTGGCTGCAGGCTGTATAATGTACTTCCGGATCATATAAAAAGCTGCGCTTCTTTTTATCTATTTGAAGGTTAGTATAAAAACATTGTAGGTTGATTGTGTACCTTTGACACTCACAAACTTAAGGGACACTCACTTAAGTGATTGTGTACCTTTGATTGTGTACCTTTGACACTTAAAAATACTTCAGAATAAGTAGATGCGATAAAATATTAAACGGTGTAAATGCGATTTAAAGATGCAGATGGTTATTAGGCGAAGCTGCCATAGATCCGTTTCTTGATCAATATTTAGAAATAAATATTAGTTACTGATGATCTCATATGCTAACTAATTGCATTTTAAATAGATGGATTTACATAGAGAGTTATGCATGCAGCTAAATGCATCGACCGGGGTTACCTAATGGAGGGAGAGAACACACAGGTGTTCATGTTAATTAGATACGAATTAATCATGACCGAAAATATACATATCATTGTCTACTATGATAATTAGAGGGAAGATGGTATAAATAAAAACGCCATACAACGTACTTAAACGAACACTAAGATTTGGCAGGTGCCGCCGTAGGCTATGCCCCTATGCCCGTTAGTTTTGCGAAAATAATAATTATGAATTAAGTCGGATTAAAATAATAATTAATAAAAATAAAAGTCATAACTAAGTAAAATATTTTGAAAGTAAATTAAATCAATATTTTAATTAAATATTTAAAGTGTCAAATGAAACACAGTATTAGCAGTCACCTGTTTTGAGAATAAATTAGATAATTGTTTTAAGCATGATTTTTACGAATAAAGTAAAGTTATTGAGTAGCATCCTTATTTATCAGGCTAATTCAAAATAAATTTAAAGGAATAAGTAAGATCAGTGTACGTCGACTATAAATGTAAATTATAATTTAAGTGTGTGATGGTACATCTGTTGTAATCTAAGTACACTAATTCTATAATTCATATTGTTGATGAATGTACTCCATTATTTTTATTGAATTGTTGCGTCATAGTTGAACATGATTAATATTTTCATTTTATTATCTTGCATGGCGATGTTTATCTGTATGAACGAATATTTAATTTAATTGCGTGCATGCCTTTCTTAAACGTTAAATACATTTGTATTTAAGTTTTAACAAATCTTTTATTTTGCTGCCTCAACTATAGAGGCCACGACTATCGTTAAGGGTTTGCGTTACCATTATTTGTTCAGCTACAGAAATAATGATTAATTCTGAGAGATACGCGCTCCTTAGCAACAGTACAGTTTAGTGTTTTATTTTAAATTGAATTGGAATAATTAGGGGATTATAATTAAAACATTCGACGTCAATAGTTAAAATAATATCTTTGACTAACCAAAGCAAGTATTAAAACAAAGTACATTCTTATAAAGTAATCAAGGATCTTCGTACCTCTGAGGTGAGAGCTGGGTTAGCTACCCATTCAAAATTCCCGCTCTTACCAACGTCGCGCCGGACAGTGCTCTGCCAAAATAAAACGTGACAATATCAACTATTATACTCAAGGACATTGAACTGATTAATTTGATTGCTACAATTCGAACTTGATGTATTATGTTAATAATCTTTTATGCTCTTATTGTGAGTTTTATTTTTATGTACTATACTTACCATTTTAAAATTGTGTAGCATTCTATTTGTTCAAACTATGACTAACATTTTATTCTGTCATTAATTATTATGCATTACTCTTATGTAATTAAACTTGATAAGTTGGCGATAAATGTATATGTTTTGGATAATCTTGAATCAGCTTGAATTATATGAATTGTTGTATCTTATTTTTTGATTTAATCGGAAAATGAAACTTCCCGTATCAACCACGGAAATTATAGCATTTATCACATTTACAACATTTGCCGCTAACCACTAATATTCACAAATATTATCATTTTACAAACCAATTATGCAAATAAAAAAGAATAAATGTATTTAATCACTAATCTAGATTTGATTACGTAACCAGTTTACCGAGAAATTATTACCGATAAAATTTAACAGGTTCCATAAAATTTAAAGTAAATTCCATTTTCGAACAGCAACATGTCATAAAAAATATAAATTAAGTAGGTACTATAACCGATAATAATAAAAAACTTTCTCGCGTGCAATAATAAACTGTTTATCTAAAATATTACGAGTTATGCAAAAGTTTTTATTTTATCACCGCAAAAATGATTACAATTTAACTTATAATTTATTGAAAAATCGAAATCAGTGTATTTGTTACTTTTTATACAACCGAATGTGTAATGCGTATAATTTAAAAGCAAATCTTAGTTATTTTCAATGTTCAAATGTGCACTCCGTATTTAATTTTTTTTACCCAATAACCAATGAAACATGATTCAGAATGTAATGCTATTTAGGGTATATGATGAGCACTTGCTCAATCTATATGATGAGCAAGTAACGCTGGCAAAATTGTAAATTATGCTCGCACATAGTTTAACGCAGCTGAAGTGAATTTATGTATGCATCGTGAATAAATCACTGTTCACGTATGCAGATATGTTATGTTTGCAAAAAAATGCCTATGATTCTCCAGTACAAAATTTTTCTTTTTTTTTCCATAACAAACTATTTCGGTTTTATAATGGTTTATGTAGTGTAAGCGTACATTTATTACCTGTGATTATTATGTTTCATAAACAATGATGAGTCTCTAATATAACAGTAGAAATAACAGTTTTGCTGTTCAGTCCCTTTGTTAGAACCTTTGAAATAATTTTCACTTCGCGTTTAAGGAACTGCCTAGAAGTCAACAAATTATCCCTGACACCAAATTCCATTTTAGAGCTTCGCGCTCTACATTGAATCCTCTTCTCAAATTTCAAACACACATAACATATGCACCAATCAGTGGCCATCGTGCACTGGCAGAATTACTAGATATTTCTCATGCTTTCGACTCTGTCCGGCAAGCTGGGCAGATCCCTAAAACTACATGCGTTTCACATCACCTGAGCACACTGAAGATCATATATATCCAACTACACCACTCAAATCAAACATATATCATATATATCCAACTACACCACTCTTATTAAAGAATTATAGTTCCTGGACATAAAAATAAAATTCCTTTAAATAATGGAACTGTATTTTAAATAGATGCCACGATTTAGCCTCAGCTCCCACAAAACCATACGCAACAATATTGTTGAGGGTAAAATTACTTAAAGCTTATTTTTTCCAGTATATTTTTTTCAACGTAGACTAGTTCCAAACTGCAGAACAAAGAATTTTAAAGTAAATGCAATCAAATAATAAACGCAATAATAATAAGCTCTCGTTAGTTGCTAAACTCACGTTTAATTATTTCAAGGACGGAAAAGGACCCCCCATCGATTTAATATGTTCCCCCTCCTCTGGGTCAAGATAGAAAAAATAACACAAATTTTAGAAAAACAAAACTTATACAATAAAACCTTGCAATAAAATACAAAATCACAATTAGAAAATGAAACAAAAACAGAAAAATACCTTCTAGATCCTATATTTCCTCTCCCAAGAACGAATAAGGTATTTCCCTTTTCCTTTATTTCCTGTTCTTAAATCCCTTCCCTCTTTTTTCTCTCCTCCAATGCTCTTTCCATTATCCCTATATATTTTATTCTTCCTCCGAAGCGCATTCTTAAACAAACCGCCGAACAATATTCTTCCTCGCTCCAATCCATTTCCGTACATGCATTCACCCAATGCTCCCATATTTCCTCAATATCATTCATCCTTAAGTCAACTTCATTTACACCTTCGTCCACATCACACATTTCCTCGAACCATCATTTCATAGACCATCCCATCCTTTCATAAATTTTCTTCGCCTCTTTTGCCCACTTATTCAACCAGCTACCCCTTCTTTCATCCTCCAAACTTTTCGAGTAAACCATTTTCACCAATCTCTAATATCTTATTAACTTCATTATTCCTTCATTCCATCTTTTTAACTTCCCATATTCTTGCAAAACTATCTCATTTTTCTACTCCATTATTCTCCTCAGTACTCCACACATCAATTCTTCCACCACCGCTCATTTTTTATACCGCATAAACCTAAATAATTATTCATTTTTGCCATTTCACTCACATTTACATTTATCATTAATCACATTTAAATCGAATATGTGTTTTTGCTGTGATTCTCTTCTCACATACCATCACTTTCGGTTCTTTTACATTCACCTGTAATCCTCTTGTCTGCATATTATACATACCTTTTAAATCATTTTTTCTCTTGTTTTCGCTATACACACAAAAACATCAGCATATTCCAATGACCACACTTTCTCTTTCTTAAACATAAGCCCTCCAGATTTGCCATTTCTCAACACTTTTCCAAATCAAGGATGTGGATGTTAAACAAACTCCCACTCATTCGACAACCCTATATTATTCCGTTTCTTACTCTAAATCATTGATGCACGTACTTTCCTACTCTTGCGCTTACTCTTCTCACTTCATACATTCCTCTTACAATCTCAATTGTCCTTTCTGACATTCCAACTTCTTTCATTCTCATCCATAGTTTCTCTCTCACTATGTTGTTAAATGCTGCTTATGATCTTAAAAGATTATATATAATTGCTTTCCGTTACATAATTCTTGATTCCTCATGTAATTTATTATTACCAAATTATCAGTTGTGCCTCTTCCTCTTATTAATCCATTTTGCATTTTGACATCCCCAAACTTCGCTTGGAATGGCATCCGGGCCTGACTCCATTCCTTCATCTTATCTTCCTATTTCTTTTAAACTTCCCCATCCTTTACATCTTCCTCAAAGAGGGTGATATATAGACTTGATACAGACTGAAATACAGACTTGGCAAGCTTTAATCTACATATAAAAGTTTTAG
>WYDF02064624.1:0-11648 GCA_009867245.2 Adranes taylori
TGGCCGCAGGCCGCGGCAATTTGACCATGTCGCTGGCCATCAAACTCAGGTTCATTTCATATCAAACTGAGCCACAATGAAGTGTGGCCGGGTTTAGCTAGTATATATATATATATGTATATATATATATTATGTATTATCTTCGTTACGTGCTCCATTATAAATCTTTTATATATGTGAAAAACGTCTATTATTAATCACTATTATACATCACTTATTATTATATGTGACTCGAGCTTCAGACATGGGTCCATAATCGAACTGACTGTTGTTATGGTCAAGTTTGCTGTCGTTTGCTACGCGTGTCTGTCTTCTGTCTAAAGTTACATATGCGGCGTTGTCGGATGTACTATTTCTGTGTGATGTTGAAGTCCATTGTTTCCATATAAGATCTTGAGTGGTTTTAGGACACTGTTAAATTTGCACTTTATCTGTTCATTTATTATCTTATTGTTTAGTTGATTTTTAAATATTTAGATGTTTTCTTTAATGTCTAAGTTTCTATTGCTCATTTTCAAGATCTTCATAGTTTATTCAATTGGACCCTGTTGATGATTGTTGTTGAGTAGGTGGTTGGCGTAATGTGAGTGGATTTATAAAGCTTCACCTGAAAGGACATTATCTCCACAATGTGAAAAATACGTACCTAGTTACAAGATTCAAAAATATCGGTTTACTTTAATGAAGTGCGTTAATGCCAGCGGCAATAACAGATTACCAATTGTAATAATCGGTAAGGCCCATAATCTCCGTTGTTTCAAACGGATAAACAGAAATTACAATAAAAGAAAACGCATGAATGTCCGCAGAAATTTTTTGAGCTTTGTTTCGTGAGTGCTTCGTACCTTTCGTTAGAAAAGACTTGATTACTAAAAATTTACCACCAAAAGCTGGTTTAGTAATTGATAATGTCTCTAGTCATATCAACTATGAGAAGAAAAAGCAGCCACAGAAAAAGAAGACGAATGAAAAGGGAAGAAAAAAGAGTTAGGACGCTGAATCTGTCTAATTATTCCATTCCGTTTCTGCAGTGCGTAATTGAAAATTTAAAAAGTCGGTATAAAAAGTTAATTTCAAATCTGCTTAAAGAACAAGACGGAAAAATGCCAATCATTAATTACTGGAAAACTTCGATATAAATAGCGCAACAGAAACGCAGCTGATGCCTAGCGTGAAATCCAAAAAGATTCGCTCGAGAAGTGTTGGAATAAATTGTGGTCATCTACTCTTAATCCTTCCGGCTCGTCTCATTCTTCAACTTCAGCAGCTCAAACATCCGTATAACCGGTTCTAGAGCCAATTATTTTCAAAGTAGTGCTCCGATAAAGGAAGAAATATGTACAATATTGACATTCTGGGATTTACCCAAAGAACAAGTGGATCAATCGCACGAGTCAGACAGAACCAACTTGGGTTACCAGATCCTTCTAAATGAAGAAACTGTGGATTATGTTGTTGCACCTGAAGATGAACAAAAAGCTTTCAATGGTTCAGAATATGACAATCGGTCTTTAAACACAGATGAATATGAAGATGCTACATACCATCTATCACATTTCATTATTTGATATGAACAACAGCCAGATGCTTGCTGACAGCGCGGATACAATGCTGCTACGACGTTTCAGAGCAATGACAGACTCAAGATCAGAAATACCAGTTACACAGACAAAGCTTACTGACTATTTTTCGAAAGAACAATCGGAATTCAAATCAGAATTTATTTAAACATTTCATTTTCAATTTAAATCAAAATTCCATTTTTAATTTAAATCAAAAATTAATTTTCAATTTTAATCAAATATGTATTCCATTTTTTTTTCAATTCATTAGAAATTGCGATTATTTTAAGCAAAAAATTCAATTGTTGTAAGAACTTGAAATTAAAATTTATAAATTCAAATCTAAATCCAACTATTTTTACATAGTATGAAGAAATATAAACTCGCGTAACCATTTTTTGTTTCCGTCATCCCTTCAGTCCCATGCTTGATGGATGACCGAATTTGTACTGTATTAAATGTTATCTTATATAAATATTATTATTTATTTACAGTAATACTTTATACAAAAGATATCAATTACAATTATAATCAAAGCAATACTGCTTTGAGTTTCTTGAAAATATGAAAGAACAATTATAACATCGCAATTTCCTGCTTATTATTGGTTAATCTGTGAATAAAACTGACTTTATTTTGCAATATTTTCACTCGTTACAATATTTTTCCTTTGTTGAACTATTTTGCCTTGACATTGCATATGGTGCTTTACCAATTGGTTTGTTACTTCTTTGAAAAATAGTTTTCCTTCAGTGTAATTAGTTGATAGATCTGGTTGGTTGGAATTCTTTGGTATATTCTACTTGGAAACAATTTCATTTGTTTCAAGTGGATTATACACTTTCTGAAATAATAAATAAAGCAAGTCTAACAATATTAGTATTATTGTGAAAAGAATTGCATTGCTTCATTTTTGTTGGTGTCTATATTTGGTACCTACCAATATCGCCGCAATATCGGGTTTTCGCTAAATCGATATCACTAAGAAATGATTAGTTTGCTTTGCATTGCATCTATAATGTTAACCTAATATTTTATTATAGTGAGATGTCCAATTTCTATGATCCTACTATAACTCTCAAATGTTTTGTGCCTTCTCATGGACTTCTCATTGCCTAATGCAAGATATTCTGAATGAAAGATTAATTGTCTAACTCAATACTCATTTATATTGTACTTGTAAATAAATAAAAATTCCTTAAATAACACATATTCTTCAAAATGAATCGATTTTAAAAATTTTCTTGACAAATCTTACTTTTTTTTTAACTTCCACTTTGCTGTAGTTCAGTCTTTGACTATGGTCCGTTTACATCCGCTGGACTACTTCGTATAGAGGCGACCTTGTCAGTTAATTGATCATTTAATTTCCACGTTCTCGCACTTCTTCGCTATAAGGTGATTTTGTACCCTGGTGATCGATCATCTCCGCACTTCCGCGATTTGTATTAAGTCAAGTTACCTTTCGTTCATCCCTAATCTCCCTGTTTTGTACGTATCATGGCGCGTCTACGCATTTCCACACTAACTTGTTCTGTGTTATTGTGATCTCTCGTGATGTTTTGAATCTGCGTTTGACCACAGTTCTTGAACATAGCATCAAATTGGTTCTAATATTGAGTGCAGAATGCTTAACCGGTTTTTTCTCTTTATATCACTACTTTATCTTAGTACGACCCGCAGTGTATTAACCCTTTTAATTGTGTATATCGCTGTCCTTTTTATGGTAAAAAAGAAGATACCCCATCAGAGATGAAACGCACAAATTTTCTATTACAAAATACATACATAGTATACAGTATTTAGCATACGTATTTACATTTTTGAAATGTAGTATGTATTCTGTATAAACAAACAATTTTAGTACCTTAACAATTTAAATTTTTAAAAATGTTTTAGATATTTTTACTTATTTATTTAAACGCAGACTGTGAGTTCTAGCATATGATTCCAATCTATCAATTGATACAAAAATAGAATTTTCTGCATTAGACTGATCTTCAAAATATCGTCGAAGCTTATGTATATGCGTCATATATTCTGCAGCACTACTAGGTAGAGGCTCTTCCTGGATTTCCTCGTCATCTCAATCCCCAGATGTTCCATCCTTAATCGTTGTTATACGTCACCTGAGGTATGATGTTTGCGTCAGTTTTCTCACCACACACTGCCAGAGCTTGGTCCACGTTGACATAGTACTCAGGAGATTGCTGGATCGGTAGTTGCTATTTCACAATTAGCTACAATGGGTACAGGATCAGGCTCTTCTAAGTTTTCTTCTACATTTACTCTTCTAGTTTTTTTGTTTACAAATTGCTGCTTATGAAAAGATTTTATAATGGTACTTTTAGATACCTTGCCGCATGACTGCTTACACATTCGTGAAGTTTGAAGAATGTAGAGATTCTTGTGGCTAAAATTTCCAATGCGAATGTTTCCAAACAATAGACTCCTGTAGGTTTAACCTTTTTTATGATACCCTGGTCTATTGGCTGAACAACAGATGTCATGTTGCCAGGGAAAAAAATTACCTTTACTGTTTTCATATGGGGGATGCTGTTGTAAGCTGAACAGTTGTCAATAAAAAGGAGAATCTTCTGTGTTTTCCTACCAAATGTCTTATCCAGATTTAAAAGCAGATGTTAATTTTCAAAAAGTTTATTTGCCCTCCACGTCCTTTTGTTCGATTAGTAGGTCACATGCTTAAACTTTATATTTTTAAAACTTTTCCGATACGCCCATATTTGCTCCAACAAGTAACCTAACTCAGTCTTTTCTGAGATTCCCGCTATTGCATGCTACATCTTTGAAAGCAAGGAAAGCATGCTACATCTTGAATCATTTTCTAAATGTCTTTTCCAATCTTCAGCTTCATAACGATTCACGCACCACTTTCATCACACACTGCTAAATGAAATATTGTTTCTATTCTTAAAACCATCCAGCCAGCCTGAGCTGGCTTTCAAATCTAGTTTACCTAATAAAGAGGTGAACTGCTCAGCATTGGCTCTCATAATAGGGCCACTAATTGGAATCTTATCCCGTGCTTGGTTAAACCACTTAAGAACACAGTCATCCACATTTGGGTTGCCAGGTACTCTCGTTCTTTTTCTATCTTTTCCAGTCTCACTTTTGCTTCTCAAAATCTTATCATTGTTTTTCAAATAAGTTGATATAGTAGAGTAAATTATGAAATTAATATTTCTTATTGTTTGTGCCTCAAAAAAATGTCTGCTCCGTCCGGAACACATTTCTTCGAGACTCAAGTAATAAGAAATATTAATTTCATAATTTACTCTACTAAATAACGCCAGAGAGAAGATTTAACCACAAAACATCAAATATTCAAGTTGATATAGTGTTGGGTGGAATTCAAAATTCGCTGGCAATTTCGATTTTCTTTTTAAAGCCTTTTTCTAAGTCCCTAATCACCACTAGCTTTTGAGCTAACGTTAGTGATTTATAAGGAGTTTTAGCTTCTGCCAATGCCATAATAAGCCGCACATAAAATATGTACGTATGTAGTCACTGTATATACTGTAGATGTATAACAAAATTAACAACGAAACGAACTTTATACGCCGAATGATGCAAATAGACTGAAGACTAAACGAAACAGCGCGGAACAGTGCGCCAGCGCACTTCCACTTTGTTCATTTTAAGAAATTTTAACAATACAGTACTGTATAAAATTCGAATGAAACAATATAAAATTCGAATTAAAATTCGATTTTTTCGATTTCAAATTATAGACGTTCGATTTATCCAAGTTACACTGTATTTATAATACGTAGAATGGCGCGATTAGCAATTCTTCAAGTGCCATCTTCGTTCCGAAGGTTGGTAATCATCAAGACTATTAGAACTTTGGATATGGCTAATCTAAAAATTTGATTTGTGGAGCAATTAAATCACTCTCGCAAGTTTCGTAGCCATGAATGACGTCTTCCTCCCACGCTTCTTCTTCCTTGAATCCCTGCATTATTAGTTGCAATAAGTTATATTTATCTCCGCGCATTATGTGTCCTAGATTTACTAGTTTGCGTTTCTTTATATTGATCATTACTCCTTTTTCTTTCTTCATCCTTTGCATAATAATCTCGTTTGTAATTCTATCCGTCCAATTTATTTTGTTAATCCTTCGGTACAACTACAACTCAAACGTATGTAGCCTCTGTATCTCTGTTTTCGTTGGGGCCCAGTATTTTACCGCATAAAAGAGCACCGAGAACACATAGCATCTTAACAATTTCACATTCTAGTTTAATGTTAAGGCCTTTGCTACAAAATGCTCGTCTCTGCCTGCTCTATTCGTATTCTGATTTCTTCCAAGCAGTCAATCGTTTGATTTATCATAGTACCTAAGTATTTATATTTCTCTACTCTTTCAATAGTTTGGTTTTCTAGAACGAAATTTACATTGACTTGAGGTTTCTTTGATTTGAGCATAAACTTAGTCATTTTGGCGTTCAAAGTCAGTCCGTGTTCTTCACTAGATCTGGCCACTTTCTCTAGAAAACTGTAGATCATCTAAAGAGGCTACTATTATAATTGTGTCATCAGCATTTCTGATATTGGTTATCACTTTTCCGTTCACTTTAACCCCTCTGGTTTTGTTCTCTCATGCATTTTTTGTGATTTCTTCTGAGTAAATATTGAATAGCATTGGTGGAAGTAGACATCCTTGTCTAACCTCTCGTTTTATTTGAATTTCAGTGGAATGTTGATTTCCGACTGACAATTGCTTTTGGTTAAAATAAAGCCCTGAGATGATTCTGATGTCTTTCTCGTCCAAATTTTTCTTCTTGAGAATGTTTATGAGCTTTTCCTGTTGAACTTTATCAAAGGCCTTGTTATAATCTATGAAGCACACGTACAATAATTGGTTCATATGAATGTAGCGCTGACCGGACACATTAACCTCAAACAACGCTTCCCTCGTGCCTAGTCCGTTTGTAAATCCGAATTGAGTTTCGCTTACATCTTGTTCCAATTTTCTATATATTCTATGGTGAATAGTTTTGAGAAGAGTTTTAAGCGTATGACTCATTAAACTTATTGTTCGGTAGTCAGTGCATTGCTTAGCGATAGCTTTTTTCGGAAGAGTGACAAAAGTTGGGACAAGCCATTCTTCAGGTATTTGCCCTGAATCGTAAACTGCATTAAACAGCTTGACTAGAATATCAATATGTTCTTCCTGGATAAGCTTTAGAATATCACTTCGAATCTCGTCCTGTCCTTTGAGAGTTCTGTCATTTTTGAGAGTTCTGAGGGCGTATATAACTTCCTGTGTGGTTATTTCTGGTCTGATGTTTTGAGGTAATTCTTCTGGTTTTTTTCTATTATCTTCAAATAGGTCTTTAATATACTTTGACCAAACTCTTATCTTTTCCTCTACTTCTGTAATGAGTTTTCCATTTTTATCTATTAAAATAGATGTCTGCCTTCTTTTTTGAGATACAGTCAATTCTTTTATTTTTTTATGAACTCCGAAGCTATCGTGTTTTCTTTGAAAATCCTCTATCTCTTCACATATCTTTTTGTAATATTCCTCTTTTGCTTCTTTAACTTTGTCTCGGATTTCTCTTTGAACATTTTTATATTTTTCATTATTATTTTTAGCTTTACGTCTTTTATCCATTAACTGGAGGATATCGGAAGTCATCAATTCCTGATTTGCCGCTGGTTGTTCATTAAGGATCTCTCTACACGGTTCTAGTATGGCTTCTGTAATGCTGCACCATTTTTCCTTTACACTTTCAGAGTATGTGAATTCTTTACATTGTTTTAAATTGTTATTGATCTTGCATTGGAGTTCATGTTTTATGTCTGCATTTTTCAAAAGAGATGCATTTAGTTTATTCGAACTTGGTTTTGCTGGACATTTTTGGAGCTTAGTTCTAATACTAGCAATGAGCGGATTGTGATCCGAAGAGATATCAGATCCTGGATATGTTTCCACTGATGTGATGCTATTTCTGTATGGATGGTTAATCAGAATGCAATCGATCTGGTTTCTAACGATGTTGTCCTTTTTGTCTTGTGGAGATTTACATATATAGAGAGGGCGATTGGGTAGCTTCAAGAAAGTGTTTGTTATAAACAAGTCATTTTCCTGACTGAACTGCAGAAGCCTCCATCTCCTCTTTCTTTTTTTTTTGTATCCAGTCCATACCCGCCGATATATTTTCCAAATTTTCCCTTCCCGATCTTCACATTGAAATCAACTAAGACTACTGTGAGATCTCTGTTTTTAAGGGAGCAACATTCTTCGAACTCATCTTCAGATTTATAAGAGGCTGGCGCGTAAATTTGAAGTACATTTAGTTTGCAGTTTAACATATTCAGTTGCATAATGCGATCTGATATGGAAGAAAAGTTTAAAACTGATTTATTTACCTCTTTGGAGACTATTATTGCTACTAAATGTATATGGTGATTTTCGTTGTTTCCAGACTAGTATATAATACCATTTTTTCGTACCTGAGCTTGGCCATCTTGTATGGCTTAGGTGTAGGATATTTAGTTTCAGTCTATTCATTTCTAATTCATCGTTGTGCATTTTTCCAGGTTCATAAATATTTCTGGTATTCCATGTACCAATTCTCATAGCTTACCCGGAGATTCTTCGCATCCACGTGGAGCCATAAGTGAGAGCTGACTGCCCTGTGTGGACCAGTTGTTTAAAACCATCTCCAGTCTATGACTCTCGACGCGACCGTCTTATACTAATCTCTACAGCGCAACCCAACAACCCAACATGATAATTATAGTTAATAATTTCAAAATTTGTTAGGCTGTTTCATTTCATTAAAAAAGTTTAAAAATAAAAGAGTGAAAAACTAAATATAATTTGTTTCCATATTTTTCATTCTTCGGTTATGAGGACGGTTCTTGGGTAAAACTTCTTTTTTGTTACGACAATTGTCGGTGTTGTCTGGATTAAATTGTCTAATAGTGGTTGGATAACGAAACCAATAATACGTAATCCAAGCTATCGGCACATGCATGTCTAATATGAAGCGCGGACGACATGGATGGCTAGATTAGATGCTACTGAAGTCGGTTTGTGATCATCCCCGTTATTCTCGCTAGGTCGGTTGTTTCTAGTTTGGTGTATCTTCTTCTGATGGCGGCTTCCACGTCTTCGCATCGGAACCACGGTCAAATGGGGGAGTAAGAAACATGTAAATGTGAGAAAAAGGGTAGAAGAATAATGAAGATAGGGTCCTGGAAGACTCAGCAGAAGTTAATTTTTAAGAACATCGTTTGATACTTAACCTTTTTTGTGTAGATCTTTAATAGATGAGTTTTATGCTTGTATGGTAGCTACTGAATATTAAGTACAAGGCAACTTGGAGCAAACAACTGACGGCTGTGACATCGCTCGGTGATCGCGAAATGGATATGATCGTTGTTAAGAATTCAGACTTTGAATTAGCACAAAAGTTCTCGCTGCATAGCCGAAAACACCAATTGAAAATTGCAATATTAGGATAGTGCGGATCTTTTATATGAACATATCTGGTAGAAGTATGTTTTAGCGCGTCGTATGTGGGCAGTGACAATCTGTGATACCGACGGCTCAAGGTTTGAGAAAAGCTTCTGCTAAAATGCTTAGGATGTTAGAACTTTATTACATAGAATTTAGAACTCTAACAAATTTTACAAACTGTTTAAAAGTTATCATGAAGCATTTGTAGCAAAAGTGCTAGAGCTAGATGTCATTTCTTTCTTCATTTTTTCTTGTATCTATTTTTCTGCTTATCTAGGGTAGAAATTATTGACTGTCATACTCGAAAAGCTTATATTTTATAGAAACTCATATTTGAATGTATTAATCGTTTATTATAAAAACTCAGGTTGAGCAGAAACTGGCCAAACATGCAGAAGATCATGCTGCCGTTACCCCAGCTTTTGCGCCAATTCATAATGATGAGGAGGCAACTGGTGCTTATGAGGTGGCTGATTTGGAGCAGGGTGGGATGGGCATGAAAAGGATAGGCGGATATGACGGGGTAGATTCCGAAGACGAAAAAGATGAGTCTCATGCAGATGATGGAGACACAGCAGAAATAGAGGATATATCCGAAAAAAAAGATGAAGGCTCAAATGAACCAGACGAAGAAGTGGAACAAGCCGGTAGTAATATATTTTTAATATTATTAAATCTATACACAACAAATTCATATTTTACCTAACTGAATGGTCTATTAGCATAATATGATATCCTTAATTAAAATTCTGTTTCTTAAACGTTTAATAACGTTTTAGTAGCTAGTATTTGTTTTGGGTATTTGCTGCATTTCTACATAGCTTAGATCTATTTGACTTATATATATAACATATTAGTTTCATCAAAGTTTGACAAAATAATAATAAATATTACATACTAATATACATCTTACACACTAATGATAATATAATATACATACATACTAATTACATACATCTAATATTTAGCGGTGTCTCAATAAGTGGGCCTCGGAAGATTATGGGTTTCCTGTAGATGATAATACAATTTTGATTTCAGATTATTATAGGCAGGTATAAATAGTATCTTTTTATATATACAGTATGTGCCAAATATGATCAAACGCATCAAAGTTTTGTTTTTTTTTAAATGGATCGGCCTTTATTTTATTTTACATAATTTTGTGTATCGTTAGTTTCTAAAGACATTCTTCGGGACAATTTTTTCTTGTAAAATGCGCTGTTGCCAAGTTATTGCCGTAAGTAAATTTTTTGAGAGACTGCAATTACTATAAATATTTTACTGTGCGACATAATTTAATTTTTCGAAATTTCCACATATGTAATACTAGAGAGTATAAACGTTTACTTATTTTTCTGTTTAAATGGTTTTGATACTTTTTGTCAAATTAGAAATAAATAGTACTTAAATTTAATTTTCAATTTGTCAAATGCAAGTTTCTCTGTTATTTTAAATAGAACACGCTATAGGTTTTTATACCATTAGGTAGGAAACGAGTTTAACATAAAATAATTAAAATATCATATTATTTCTGAATATCCAAGTTGCCATGATTCTTTACAGCTGTTAAGCGATTCAATTTGTTTCAGTAAATTAATTGTAACCTTTTTCTGATGTACTAAAATTTTATAAAAGTTTTAAGAATTTATTAGTTACTCTAAAAAATTTTCTGACAAAAGAAGAAAAAATTAATATGATTTTTATTATTGGCGAAGTTTAGATTATTGTTTGTTAGCTGCGAGATTATACGCTGCGAAATATCCCAACTTAAGACATCCTGAGGCAAAAAGCTTTAAGCGTGTTTGGCAGTAATTTGAAACAAATGGAAGTGTTTTAAAGGACAAAAAGAGGAGAAACCGAATTATTTAAACAAGGATATGTAGCTGGATGTATTATTAAGTGTACAAGAAAATTCGAAGATAAGCACATGCCGTATTAGTAAAAATTTAGATATTTCAAAAGATTCGGTAAATAGAATATTATAAAACAACAAATACCATCCCTATCACATGATATTACATTAGGAAATTACTCATGCAGATACTCCGCAAAGGGTTGTCTATTGTCAAATTTTTTTTAATAAAATTAATGCAGATCCTAATTTTTTTAATGTTGCGCTATTCACTTAAGAATGTAGGTATTGTAAAGAGTCACAATCTACATTGTTACGATCTTCAAAAGCCTTACTGGTTGCGACCTCAAGATATTCAACATCAGTAGTCGATCAACATATGGGGAGGAATTATTGGAGACCAAATAATTGGACCCTTCTTTATACAGGGGAACTTAACTGGACACGACTATTTAACATTTCTTTCAGATTATTTGCCAGTACTGTTAGAAAATATAAATTTAGACACACATTCCACTATGTGGTATCAGGATGACGGAGCTTCACCTGATATCGCAACTTACGTTGAACATTTTTTAAACAATACATTTGCCGATAGATGGATTGGTAGAGGAGGTATAATACTATGGCTACCAAGATCTCCAGATTTAACACCTCTATATTTTTTTTATTGGGATATATTAAAAATGAGGTATATTCAATGCCAACAATGACTTCAACCAAAAATGATATGAAACAA
>WYDF02064635.1:0-11648 GCA_009867245.2 Adranes taylori
TATTTAAATTTAGAATTTATATGACATCCCAAGTTGCGAACGAAGCAAACTCAAAGCGTTTATAAATTTCAGACCTGCCCAAACAGTCCACAAACAAAGTTTAGAAATAGCAGAGAGATGGTTTATACAAAATGACGTACTAAACGGCACGAAAACAACCTACCTGCAATGTATCATGGACAGATGGGGAAAAATGGCCCAGCAGTCAAATTCTAGGAATCCACGTAGACGGACGTCTGACTTGAATAACACATATAAACATACTGACAGATAAGTTGTCAACGAGCTTGTACGCAATAAAAAGAATTACTAACGTTGCCGGGTAAAAAGCTGGCATTACTACTTATCACTCACTTTGAATCAGAATAATGATCAGTACTCATCATGAACAACATCTACTACAACAAAAATAGCGGTGATATCTATTATTGGCATTTCAAAAAGGACTTTATGTAGACCTTTCTTCAAGGAACTAGGTGTAATACCTATTGCATCGCTATATGTTTTAAAAACCACATCAGCAATCCACAAAAAAAGCACATTTACTAACTACATAGAAAGACATACATAGTTACAAAGCTAGGAATAATAAACAACTCCGCCATCCGCATGTATGCCTTAAAGCTGGGGAATACCTACGCAGAGGCATCCAATGACATAATCGTTGTCCTGAAGAATGGAAATCGCTTAAAACGGCGATAGTACATAGCCGATTAAAAACGTTTTTTAAAGAAAACATATTCTACAGTACAGAAAAAATAAAATTTGTAAATGAAGTTAGAAACTGATATTATTATTATCATTACGTTTCATTATTATTTAGTAGTTATTTGTTATTGTTACTCATTAACATTGACAAAAACTGTACAGTTTGCGAACACTATTCTGTTCTATATAAACAAAAGTTGTCAGTCTCTAACAAAGGTTAAAAGAAAATATCAGGAAAACTGAAATATTAAAGAACTTGAAAATGATTCGGTAACTCTCCGTTTTTTTTTTCTTTTACTTTCAAATAGCGTTTACGGCTGCAGGAATTATTCTTGAAACTGGCAGTGCAGATTATGGAGCTTATACGAGATTTCTGGTTGAACTACGTGAACTGATATAAAGTGGATGAATTTTTTAACGGTGCATGGGACATTGCACCGTTGCATACTAGAGCTGATTAAAGTGTGGGTAACAGAATGAAGGATTTTTAATTGTAGATGAGATAATTTTATTCTGGATGAAGAGGCCGCCACGAACTTTTTTTAGTGAACAAATAAGCGTTCCAATTAGGTTATAACGTTCCAAAGAATCGGTTAAATATTTTGGTAAACGATAATGCTTTTGCGCAACTGAATGTATTTCAAATATATAGAACCGAAAATCGAAGTATTTTTGAAGGCTTTCCGAATAGTGCTTTACACTATCGACTTGTCTTAGATGACTAGTTCTCTTGTTAAAGAATTGTTTATAAAACTTATGGAGAATAATCTGGATTTTAGTGATTTACACTGAAGAATGTACAATGCGAACTGCAAGTAGAACCTCGATGAAATAGAACCACATCGATGGTGAAAATGAAATTTGCGAAGAAGAATGTACCATAAAAGGATTTTCATTAAATGGATACATTAAATTCCATACTTCATTGGAAAAATTTAAGAAGCCCTAAAAAATTTAAAAATAAATCGTCATTAGAAAGAAGATTTTCTGAAAAAACAAACGAACCCAAACATCGAACGCAGCTAAAGTTCGCCTTTTTTATTTACGTGTGTTAAAGGTCAAAACCTACTATAGGCATTGTGGGGGGATTGACGTGGCGACAGAGCGCCGCTCGGTCGGCCAGTAGGCAGACCCCATATTATTGCTTGTCCAGTCTCGATGAACATAAGACCCCTCGCGCTCATGGACGAGTCACACGGTGTTCCCTCCAGATCCCCTGGAACTGCGTTAGCATTACGTCGGGGATACCTTTCCTTGGTAACCTCTGCTGGCCAGGTCGTCCATATGGAACTTTTGACCTTCGTAATTACATTTGTGCCTCTTTGTCTCAGGAGGGGGCAGGCGGAGGACTTTCTTTGAGTCTCACCTCCCAAGAACTCTCTCCGCTTTCTCTTTGCTTTGCAGCACCTGTTGAATGAATTGACATATGACGTTCCAGGACTTTGGTTTCGATCATTGCTTGCACTAAATTTTCCGTGTTCAATGTCCTACCAACCCGCCTTCAGGCCACCTGTCTCAGGTCTGTACAGGCGCCGCAGTAAAAGAAAGTGTGTTCTGCGTCGCCTATTTCTCCACCACACTGTTCGCACTCGGGTCTATATAGCTTCTTTATCTTTTATAGATAGGCCGCATAATATCCATGGCCCGATAGTGCCTGGGTTGTCAAGTAGTCGAGAGCTCTATGTGTTTTTGTCACTCATTTATTTAGACAGCATCAGTTTTCTAGTCCAAGTCCCCTTAGATGTTATCGCCCACTGCTTCTGCCACGCCATTATTGTCTGGGCTCTCAGCTCTTCTTTTGTTATTTGCCCTTCTTTCTTGTAAGCCATAGCTCTTTCCTCTACTAAAAGGTTCAACGGGGGTACTCTGAGATGACTTGGAGCGCTTCAGTCGAAACCGTCCTGTAAGTGCAAGCTACCCCAATCAGGCCTAATCTTTGGATTTTGTCCAACGTGTTCCTTACTATGTTTACTTTAGTGGCCTCCGTTCATGCCGTTGCTACATACAGCATTATATATTCGGCCGTTGTGCAGAGTAGCTTCCTTCTTTCTGTCCTAAGGCTCCCTATATGTGGTATTATTCTGCAGAGTTTTGAGAATCTATCCACCGCTTTTGCTACTACTTCTTTCATGTGAGTTCTAAATGTTAGGCTTTTATCAATGATTAAGTCAAGGTACTTCACATGAGACAAATTCTATTTTGTGGATACCGGAACCGGGATCCTTCTTTACCCAGTCAGCATTATTGCTTCTGTCTTTTCGAGGACTAAACTTAGATTTCCACCCTTGAGCCACGAAGAAATTAGGTGTAACTCTGCGTTCAGCCTAGTCTCCAGGTCAGCCACACTGCGTGCTTCGAACAGGAGAGCCAGGTCGTCGGCAAACGCTAGCGTCATTGGTCCTTTGGGGATGTTGACGTTAAGATCTCCGTCGTACATTATATTCCAGAGTACGGGCCCCAGTATGAGCAGATGGGACGCCGCCCATCTGCTCAAAACAATGCGGTTTACCATTTTCAATGTATCTAATTATTCTACCTTCTAAATAGCTTGAAATCATGTTCTGCGGGTATAGAGGGATTTTAATATCCGCTAACTCTTTCAGAATTTTCTCCCATGAAGCCGAGTTAAAAGCGTTCTGTATGCCTAATTGAACTAGATTACAGTTTTCTTGTTCTCCACGTACCTCTGTTGGATTCCTGTGCAAATTGCTTAACTTGCACAGTTTTCTGGTTTCTGTTTTCATGTGCTAATATTGCGTAGTAAATGTGAAGTGCCAATAGAGCTGTTACAAGTACCAAGAAAGAGTACTCCCAGTAACCAGTACAAGTAGCCCTATAAATTATTTTACTTCCAGTAATGAGTAACAAGTACTTTTAAAAAGTATTTGGAGTAGTAAGTAATTTTTCTTGAAACTAAAAATTACTTAAAGTACATTTACACATTACTTAAAGTACATTTTAAGCACTTTTTATTTCAAACAAGTAAAAGTGTCCAGTACATCTTAGGCAAAGTACTGGGAGTAAGAGTATTCAGTACCTACGATTGTACTGGAAGTAAATTTTAAAGTAAAAAAGTACTTAATGCTTTACGTGCAGTACATTTTTACTGCAAGTAGCTCAACTCTTGAGTGCCAATATAATTAAAAATTAATTTTCAAAGTTGAGTTTTTTCAATTTAAATGTGATTGAATATATCAGTACTAAAGCGGTATCAACTTGATGTTAGGTCTTTGGACTCTACAAACGGTTTTGATAGAGTAAGAACTATTATTTTTTTGAGAATATGATTCTTATGACAATAAGGTTAGTATTGCACTAGGTTTTGAGCAACTGTTTATGTGTAAGATTTAGCATATTTTTAAAATGATGTGGATAAATCATTCAATGAATTTAGGTGGAAGATACATCATCATCTTTACGTGATCTGAAACCTCCAATTGGTGTTACTAATTCCTCTTCTCTTCCTTTAAATTCATCACTTCCATGTAATACTCTTCACCAGCAACATTCACAGCAACAACATCTGAATATTAATGCTCATCAACAACAACATTTAAATATCCAACAACAACATTCTTTCCAAGATATAAAACCACATTTATTACGCCCCAATAACAATCAATTAATACTTCCTCCGCCTGCTCCTCCAACTTCCTCTTCTTCAGCATCAACTTTACATCCACACCACCAATTTGCTCAACAACAATCACAACAGCCCCAACAAAACCTACCACCAACAGGTGGCGTTCCTACAACTGGCGCCAACTCTTATCATCTGCAACAACATCCAAACGATAATACGTTCTTCAAGAAGGAATTTAATCCGGCAGCGCAGACATTGAAGCAAATGGCCGAACAGCATCAACATAAGAATGCACAAATGAGCGGTGCACCGACGAATGTATTCTTTCCAAACAAAGCGTTTATATCAGGACCAGATTTTGGTATGTATTATTTTTGAATTGTAAAAAAAATAATATATAATTCCAGTGCATGTAAAATGTTACAACATAATATATTATTAATACATTGTGTAAATAAACAACTTTCACTCAAGTTTGTGATTTGTGTTTTCAATGTGAGTATATTAATCTGCATTGAGATTTCATCAAATAACTAGGTTTTCTTTGTGGAGTGATTAGTAATTAATTTAGTAGGTATTTTGATTTTTGTCGAACGTTTATTTTACCCAGTTTTAATTTTCCCTTTGAAGAATTGTTTTGAACTGGTTGGTATATTATATTATGGTTGATATATTGTTTCTTATTTACATTGTATCTTATATTTTGACTATGTATTTACATGTTTAATAAACCTATTCTATTCTATTAATTTTTGGGTACATAATGGAGACAATTAAGTTTTACCCTTAGTATTGTTGATTTTTTTAATTTCTGGTTTACTTTGTATTTGACCGGGTTACCCTTGTATTATAATAATGATTTACTTTAGAGTATTTTTTAGCATTTTGAAAGAAATATATATTTACATTGCTGACTTCATTATAGCTCTTTAACTGTATAACTAAGTATGTGGTCTGTTGTATATGTAATTCAACACTTGATTGAAGATTGATATCGGATGTCACTTTTCTCAATTCTGTCACTTTTGCTTTTTGTTATACAAGGTATTGATGGTAGCTGTTTTAAAAACTATTGTTAATGATGGTTGCTTTGTAGATATATTTAAAAGTTTCGTCAAAGGGCTAAGATTAATAATATATGTTTCATCGTTATGAATGAAATAATGTCTGTACCTGTATACCAACCTTGCAAGATTTATGGCAAGTACGATCTATGTTTAAGGTTTTGTTGTTAAGAATAAGTTTTAATTATTTGTCAGTTTGTGTTTAGGTTTAAAACTACTTCGTGCTAGGTAGGCTGTTATCAACAGTGTATATAGTGTGTTAAATGAAGCTATTAATTAATTTACTATGTAATATAATACTATTATAAAGTATATTACTTTTTAGGTGATTGCCATAATATCACAAATATGCCACAAAAATCACCATATATGCAGTCACCAATGGATTTGATTAAAACAGAATCTCTAAACTTCCTAAAAACTGGTAAACCTTCATCCCAACAACTTCCCCATCACTTTATTCCGCCTACTTCAACCCCTACATCATCAACACCCTACAGTGGTAGCCCAAATCTACAAACGTCCGCTGGCGGACCTCAACATCGCGCTTCTCCGATTACGTCTATGGGTGGATGTTTTCCAAATTCACACCCGCCAGGTTCATCGCCACGTCAAACTCCTCCTGCTGCAGGACATTCCGCAAATTGTTCTAAGCCTGGCGATAACAGCAGTTCTGGTACTTCTGCTGGTAATAATGCTAGTGGAGGAAGTACATCGTTTAAGATTAATCAGGCACAAAGTATGCAGATTGGACATCAAGACGGTGGACATAATATACAGGTGATTATTTTAATTCAATATATATGCGCAACAAGAACTTTTTGGTGATTTTTTTTCTGAGGCTTTTTGAACATAGTTTTTATACCTAAAGAGTGTATATCTTTTTCTGAATCATGTTTTGCTCTTTTCGGTCACCTTCGAGTAATCTTTTTATTTTATTTGTATTGAAAAATTATGAAATAAATATTCGTACTTGAAATACATTTCAAATTCTCAATTAACTCATATATGGCCAGTGGTGAGTACGCACCTAAAGTTTGGAATTTTGTTTTTAATTATTTGAGGCCTTATTCTGGTATCATAATAGTATTCCTGTTACACTTAATGTTCTTTCTTATTTTTAAATTTATTTTCATCCCGCAATTACATTTGGCTTTGACATTATTTTTAAGTAATTTCGATGTGTACCATCCGAAGTTGATCGACTTACGTACGTAGAAAATATCGATGAAGATGAGTCTCAACTCAATGGCTTTATCGATCAAGAGATTGCAGGCACATACGAAATACATGCCGATGCCGATTTTACTGATTCAGATGATGAATCCTTGGTCGCGAAAATTCCATAACTGAAGAAAACAAAGAATCACTTCGCTTTCACTACAAATCCGTTGTGGTGTAAAGAAATTACTACAGTTACAGCAAAATTCCCACTTGAGAAGGAAACAATTGAGGAATTAGAAAATAAAATAGGCGGTATGACACCTATTGAAATTTTTCAATTGTTCTTCGTCATTTCGCTCCTGGGCATGTTTTGTAAAAAGTATGCCGTCGACAATAACAGACACAATTTTGATATGTCTGAATGAATTGGAAAAGTTCATTGGCATTCTGATTCTATCGGAATACTTCCAATAGAAAGACAATCTTCCACAGATCGAAATGTATTGGTCAATGGACGAAGATAAAGGCATCCCAATTGTAAGAAAGACAATGACGTGTAATCGTTTCAAAGAGATCAAGAGAAACTTGCATTTATCAGATAACGACAAATTGGACAATCTGATAAATTCGCAAAATTTAAACCATTGTTTGACTATATCAATAAAAAAACATGCAGTTTGGCATTTTCACGCACAATTTGTCAATTGATAAGCAACTGGTGCCTTATTTTGGAAGTCACTCTTGCAAAATGTTTATTAAAGGAAAACCGATGCGATTTGGGTATAAACTATGGTGCTTTTGCTCATCGGATGGGTATTTGAATCTTGTTCCCTATGGAGGAGCCAAACAATATACCGAAAAACGCGAATTTGGAGTCGCCTTACACGACAACGCAGTACCGAATACCAATCAGGGAAAAAAGTGATGGTGGTCTCTATTTACTAATGCTTTAGACAGCGTAGTAGTAAATAGCTGGAAACTACACCGAGCGACTGCAGACGATAAAATAAAAATGTTACAACTTGAATTTCGCTCGTATATTGCAGTAAGTCTTATGAAGGTTGAAGAATCAAGCGTTAATATTTTCCGAGGAAATCCTTTTGAAGAGCACCTTCCGAAAGAAATTAGAACGGACAACGTTGAACATATAATTTCCAGAAATGAGACAATTGCAACAAGGCGGTGTAGTCTGCAAAAGCTATATAGTAGACATATGCGGCAAATGTGAAGTGCATTTACACACAGATTGCTTCGAAATATTTCACTCGTCGAAGTAGTGAACTCATACCATATGCAACCAGTGGTGCGTATATGTACCAAAGTAGAACAGGTCAAAAAAAAATTGTGTTCATTTATGTCTGTTTATATTTGTATTTTGTATTATAAGCTAGAAAATAAAGTTTTTTACCTCAATTTAACTTTTGTTCATACCTTGGCTCTAAATGGGTTAAATAAAAATGATTTATTGCTTAATTTAATTTCACAAGTGTTTCTAACATAAATTTCAAGATGATGTTTATTTAAATTTTTAATAAAAGGTATCTGCTGGACAGCAACTTCATATCAGTGGTAAAGTCAAAGGTAGTATTCTGGTCGAAGCCCAACAAGATTTTCATTTCAACCATGACCAAAAACCAGCTACACCACAATCACAACAAACAAGTACCCCAAATAGTACTCATCAACAACAGCAACAAACAAAACAACAAACGAATAACGGTCATCATCATCACCAGCAACAGAAAAATCATCATTCAAGCGATCCAATTTCCAATTCTAATTGTTCAATTAATATCCAAGCAAGTATGTCACAGAATATATCAGCGAATTCAGGCGGAGTGAATCAACAACAACACCAACAACAAAATAATGTAGCGCAAATGAATAATAAATCGGCGAATGATAAAACGAATCATCAGCATCACCATCATCCACAACAACAAACATCTGCAACTAAATCTGAACAGGAGAATCAAATATTTGGTAAAATGGATAACATAAATATTAAATCACCGGCAACACCGAATAATTTGACCCAGACTAAAGTAACAGGTGCGTTAAGAATCAATAAATAAGTAACAATTAAATTCAATCAAACTCTCTTAATCACAAATCTTTCTAATATCAAGTGAATAAGCTCAAACTTGTTTAACTCTTCAAGCTAATTTTCTAGCTTATTAAACGTCATGTTGTCAACTATTGCCGAAATTGATACATGTTTATTAGATGTTCATACTATATGTTATGCCAGCAGTACAGCCCCCCTAGTTGTTTTTGTAACATTTTGTTATTGCTTGTAAAAGTTTTATGTGCACCTTTGAAAGGGCGTTTCTGCGAGAAATTGACCCAATTAAGATTCATGAAATCTCATGCAATATACATTACATCTTCGCAAGTTGATTAGATCAATTTTCTTTTTTTAATAGGTGACATACCAAGGCAGCAGCAAACACCACAAAATCATCCAGGTTTGGAAAGTGCTCATGGTAGTTTCATGAACGATTTTAGTCCTCAGATGACTGATCCAAGTTTGGGACAAGCACATCTAACAGAAACATTTGCTATGTCGCAATCGCAGAGTATGTTCTTGCAACAACAACAGCAGCACCAGCAACAACCGTCACAGAAAGTCACTGTTATTGGCGGTAAGAGATTTTCAAATGCTGTTACACAACTGTTCAACTTTTTCTTTTAATAAAAATATGTGCTTATGTTTTATTTAAAATCTCAAAGAAAGTTTAAATACTTGAATCAATCAACTTTTCATTGATTATTATATGTAATGTTATTCTTATGAATTTTGAGAAGTTTCTTTTTGTTAGTTATTTCATCTGGACAATTATATCATAAATACTAATTTTTGATCGCTTATTTTTCCAAACTTGCGAAAGTTTACTGAAACTTTATAGTGGTTTATATATTTTTCTATTTGATTAGATGCGAATCAGCCATTCATGAGCTCTGGTCCGTCTACAACATTCCATTCACAAGCCCAACAACAACAATTACACAACCATCCGCAACAACGTATACCTCAAATGTCAATCAACGTTGGCAATACTCCAGTCTCTTCTCAGCTTCCTCCCAACTTTAGACCTCAACAAATTAACCTTTCAGCTGAGCAGCAACAGAAATTCCTTCATCTCCAGCAACAACAGGAAATGTTACGCTTATCTCAACAACAACACCAGCAGCAACATATTATTGTTGTATCCCAACATCAACAACAACAGCAGCAGCAACAACAACAACCTATGGTCAGTGTTAGTGGTATGATGTCTGGTGCTGGAGGAATGTGTCCTATTACTTCTACGCAAGGATCGGATAGTGGTTTACCACCTCCCCAATATCCGAATAATATGCTCAGCAATAATAATTTGCCAAATGTTCGCCGAATGTTGAATCAACCAGTGCAATCTTCAGGTGAGCATCAATTTTCACCTTTTTAATAAAAGATTAAATTTTTCTAATTCACCTTATTTTACATAATTGATACACATTTTGTGATGTAAAATAATTATTTTATAATAAATTTTGTGTATAGAATCTTTCATGCGACATAGTGGCGTTTACATGATGCCACCACAACATTTGATGCAACAGAAGAACGTTTTTCCACGTCATCATCCAACGCTCGGGCCAATGGAGGCTATGAATCATATGACGAATAATGATTGGAGACATGCAGGACCCAATAATAATACTATGGCGCAACAAATAGCAGGATCAAATTTCCCTAATCCTATGCGATCTTCATATCATTATCAAGGTAACTTTTATTTACTTATCGATCATGAATGTCGAATAAAAATGCATTTGTAGGTGTATCTTTTTACGACTATTTTGAATATTATTGAACAGGTATTCCTAAGTTTCCCACTGTGGGGTTTTTTAGTTTTTGTGACAAAAACATCTTTCTTATCAATTTGGGACTTATCTTCGGAAATTCTAGAGGATAAATATTTTTTACAAGTCTTAATTAAAATTAGGTGTAGAAATTTGTGGACCTGATCCTACGTGCTCGTGACTGCTACTATATGAGCCACCCCAAAGATAGAAGGCCTTCAACAAAAGAATTTGAATTAATGGCGCATGTATTGCACGTATTAAATATCTTTCGAGCATATTCAACTGATATCCTGAATGGATGTACTCAATAAACATAAATAATTGTGGACATGAACCCTTGATCTACATTAATATTTCTGGGTGCTTAAAATTCATAAACATTCAAATCGATTAAGTTTATAAATAAGAATCTGCCAAAACATTTAATTATAATGAAATTTGGAAGGCCATTTTATATTCGTAAGATTTGCGTATAATTGAAATTATATTTTCTGTAATAATGAAAAATATCTAAAATTTAGTTTTAAAATTTTCTAGAACATTTATTTCGATTCGGATTGAATCTGGAAAACTTGTCGTTGTATTACAGGTATAAATATTGGTAATATGGCTGCATTACCACAACATTTACGAAATCAGGCACAAAATATGTTAGCGACGTCTGGTGGTCAAATAATTGGTCAACCAGAAACCATGAGCAACGAAATGTTGATGACTAATCGAACTGCTATGCAACAGCAGCAATCGATTCTTCATTCTTCACAGGTAAATAACAAAACAATAATAATAATATAGACATTCAGCCGGTTTCGAAGTGACGACATCTATGTAGATACAGACTTTCAGACGCGCCCTGAAATTTTTGCCGATAAGCCGCCGGTCTTGCGGTGGCAAGTTGATCCATTTTCGCCTTAACGATTGCTTCAGCGATCTCCCAGTGAGATTCCGCAAATGAGATGAAATGAGTGTTCTAAATTGAGCTCCTTTTTAGCAATTTGTCACACCGATTCGCGATTAATTCCGATCTCAAATTTTCCTGAACTCGCTTTTTGATGATCTGCTGGTATGCATAACCGAGATTTCTGAACTGATAGTTGCTTTTGATATTATTTGTTGAATAGACGGACCATTTCACTTTACTTTCATACTTGACGGTTTTTTTGCTCACTTTCACGTTTTTTTTGCCGATGAGCAAAAAGTTCTAGGGCAAAAAAAGATTTCAGCAAAACAAAAATTATTCGTTTACGGCAGAACACATTAGAATTTGTCCGTTATTTTTG
>WYDF02064646.1:0-11648 GCA_009867245.2 Adranes taylori
ATATAGAATGCATGTATGTTAGCTATGGGCTTCTAAACCGCTCAACCGATTTCGATCACATTTTCAGGAAACCTTTAGCACAGTATAACGGGTAATCCTGTGAAGTTTGGTTAGATCGGGAATACAGAATCATGGGAGTAAGGAAAAAAAATCTAAACCGCTCAACTGATGTCGATAAAGTTTTCAGGAAAACTTTATCATAGTGGGTGATCTTATGATGTTTGGTGTAGATCGGCAATACGGGAACAGATATTTTTGAAATTTTTACACAATGTTACATTCTGAATACGCGAGTGTTTTTATATACTTAAAGCGGGAACCCAGGAACACATATACTTGAAATGTTGTTAGGCCATATCCTTGGTCTTGACAAAGTCGCGGCCGCAGTAATTAGGGGCGTAATGCATACGGGAACACATATTCTTGAAATTTTGTTAGGTACATTGCTGGTTGCGGCGAAGCCGCTCCAGTATATGAAAGATGGGGTGCCGATCACGTCCACGAATTTTTATATCTGGCTCTAAGTAATTTTTGTAAAAGTTTTAAATTTATTTCATAAGAGCATTAGTACAAATCGTAGTTTAAAAGATTATGCTGATGAATCAGCCTGAAAAATATGACTCAGGAGTAAGCAAGTCAGATTTTTTTGGCAGATTGCCCCACTACTTGGGAAACTAACGCAAATTTTCATGAAGAGTCCAAAAAATGGCATATATATGTTTTATATATATATGTCTCATAACTACATGTTCGAACCAATATATTATTATTATTATTATTAAAACCTAGACAGTAATTGTGAAAGAATGGTTTCCACTCATATATTTTTTCTTTCAATTTGCACGTTAAGTGCAGTTTAAAATTCAATGCATATCTGATTGTTAGAATTAAAATGAGAATGTGTTTACATTAATGCACTTTCATCTTCCGTTAGTTACTTCTGAAAGGTTTTTGGCAAAGATATAAACAACCAATTTAACTGTTCTTGCTTTTCATTGTTTTTGGCTATAATTTAATTTTATAATATTTTTATACAACATTTTTCGATATAAAATATTTATTCTAAAATTACCCAGAAAACGAAAAACATTCGCAAAAATGAGAACAATCTCTAAACTCTTAAATTTGCAAGCAATATTTCATGCAATTCAGTTGCACATAAGCATACATTGAATATAAACACACATTTCAGAAACTTCTTGTAAAAATACATTTTGTTAAACAGGAACCATTCTTTAACAGTATTTATTTCGCATCAATATGATGTACAAATAATAAGATATACAGTTTTGTACTTACAAATCTTTACTCAAATGTACGCTTAATCTGCAAACATCAGACACAACGACAATAAGCCATAGGAAAAATTTCAGTGCATATTTCCACCAGCTATATAAATAAATCTGGATATTCTTCGCCGCTACATCTGCAAGACAAAGGTATGATTATAAAAAAAGAATGATTTAATGTCCATGTAGAAATCAATGTTGTTCGAATCAAAATTAAGAATGGCATTAATTAGATTTGGAATAGAGTGGCTTTGTAACATGGTAATCTTGACCTATCGGTAAGAACGTAATATGTGATTTTGATAAGTTATAATTAAAAATTTTTTCAATTGCATTGTATATAATTTACAATGTTGTAAAAACCAGCGTGATAACTAGTGTTTTTAAAGAAACACACACTCCTCTGAATTAAAGCGATGTTACAGATCAATATCGACGACAGTACCTCTCAGAGAGAAGAACGACCTTTAAACAATTAAACAGTGTCAAACATTGAATAAACTAAATAAATGAAAATAAAAATTCGCTTCTGTGAAAAGCCTTATCGCCAATTGGGACCTGAATCTGCAACTTCGCATCAGTATACTTCAAGGATCAACTAAATCTAAGAAAAAATTATTTTTAACACTATTGAAAAGAAGCAAACTATTTCTACGTTTTTGGACTTAAAAGTATTTTATTCGGTAGACCATTCTATTTTGTTTCCAAATAAAATATTATAAAATCAAAAGCTGATTAATTTGGCAAACCTTAAAAAATATTACCGAAAAACCTATAATCAGACTTCTCTTTTTAATCTCATTTGAACAATTTAACACCTGATAAGTGACAGCAACATTATATCTACACAGCAACGACAGCAACATTATATCAGCAACATATGATATTACTACCTTAATTTATATTCTCTCGCAAGCAACTAAACTCTGTTCTAGACCAAATGAATTGTTCATATAGATTGATTTATCTCAAATGCATTTAAGGATGTAGAACATATACGCCAGCAGCAAATTAGAGCTATAAGTTTAACGAGCCTACCATTTAGAATGCTGGAAAAATTAATAAAAAATACCTAACCAAGATAAGTGACAAACATAATAATATAAACAGTAATCAGCATGGCTTCAGGGAAAACCACACATGTATAACGCAGCTAATTTGTCTACGCCCAGACATCGCGGAGACAATTGACAGCAAAGGTTAAGCAAAGGCATTCGACATGATATCCTCCTCGAAAAAATCTAAAACCTAAAAACCAAAATACATAGCAGAGTGATCCGGTAGATATATAAGTATCTGATAGGACGTTCACAGAGAGTAAGGATAGGTAATGATCTTTCGAAACACAAAGTAGTGACCTCAAGCTTGCCCCAAGCAAATGTATTGGGACCATGGTTATGTTCATTATTTATCAACGATATAACAGATGATCTAGTGTGTAAAACCCGTCTATTCGCCGACGGCATTATATACCATATACTCTGTTCTAGGCCAAACAGAGTATATGGTATATAACATTCTAGACCATAACATCAAAACCGAAACTGCCTGTGGCAAATTGCAATGTGAGTTAAAAAAGATAGATAATTGGTGTAGACAGAATAATATGCAAATAAATACAAAGAAATGCGAACCAATTCGATTCTCCCTCGGAATGAATTGTACAATACATTGAGAAATCCATACCATAAAAAAGATAAACAAACTTGAAAATGTGTGACGAAAAAGCAATAAGATTTGTAACAAAAACACGAATTGCAACTATCGCAAGTTTATCTGGCCAGAAATAATGAGGTTAAAAATGATGGGCAGGTTATATACTGTGACCTCTGCTGTTCGCGAACTAAACAATAGATTGCAAAATTCGGAACACAGCCATAGAAGACAGAACATTTATCAAATCAAGATCCCCAAAGATGTAGGCAAATACTCCTTTTTATACAAAACAATCAAGGACTGGGATCAGGCAAGCAATATAGACCTAGATGTAATACTAAGAAATACTAGGAAACTGAATAATGGATTGGAGTATACCTATCACCTATTATTTTTATTATCATTTATTACTTTATCCCTTATTAATTTCTTTTTATGCCTTAGCTTATATTACTATTTGACTATTCCACCTATATGCAAGTGTAACATTATCAAATTCAATAAACGGCAAATTGACTATAAAATCTATTACTATTAATTGGTCGCATGCTATTAATTACTATTATTACTATTTAATTACTATTAATTTGTTTCAGTTTGATTCTTTACTTGGTTTAGAAACGCAAAACGGCATTCGAAAATCAAGTTTAGGGAAAATGAAGCCATAAAATCAGAAAATACGGTCCAATCAAATCATATATTATCAACAAATTTGCAAAGCTTAAGGATAAATCTCCCAAATAGTCTGAAATAACTATAACTAATATTGTAAGATTAACAAGGTCCGAATGAAAACAATATCGTCTTCCGAAACATTGTTTTGTGTACACCGCTACAAAATATAAATCATTTTCAGCAAAGCATGATGAGATGAGATAAAACAGTACCCTTCGATGTGTTAAAAATTCAAGGAGGACAAAACTACGAAATTAAGCTTATATCAAAAACACGCATATTTTCCAAGTTTTAGAAAGCCAAAGAGCATACTTTCAAAATGTTAAAGGTAATAATTTCTATAACATAACTTTTTAAATAACTTACCAAACGAAAAATCATCCCTTCTTTTATTCTTTTGAATACGTTTTCCTGAATTTCGTTCACTTGTATTATTCACAGCATTTTCCGCATTTTTTACTCTAGTTAAACCTTTAGAACCTTTTCTAGTGCTAATTTTTGGCAAATAACTTGAATCTGTTTTACTTGAGTTACTATCGTAATCAGTTACATCAGTTTCAGTCTTTTCTGTCTTCTTCTGAGACTCTTTCACACTGGTTTTATTATTAGCACTAATATCTTTTCTATTTTTGCTTTTAGTTTCATTTGAAACTTCTTTCGTCTCGTTTTTCACTTTTACTTGCTCAGTGACATTATCTAATGATGACCATTTCCGAAGTTGATTTTTCTTACTTGTTTTATTCTTCTCGTTGGACTGAGGTATCGAGTTTGGAAGTTTTTCATTATGTGTTTCTTTATGATCACAATTATTAATTTTAGGGCTAATTACTTGATTCTTGTTAAGTTTATCAGATTTAGGAATCTTCTTATAATCTTTTTTCTGTTTAAATTCTCTATTTTCCGGAACAGGTGTTCTCAAATTGGCTTGTTGGGGAGCACTTTTTAATAAGACATCTGAATAACTTGGTCGCATAGGTTTTACCACAGCAACAACTCTTGAATTCTTTGATTCCTTATCCAATTTCAATGATATATCATCATTTCGTTGAAACTCAGCATTCTTCGTATCGTCAAGTATGTGATGTTGACAATTATTTTGCATAACATTTAAATTATCATCCGCATTGCAAACATTTGTTATATTATTAAAATTACCAACATTTCCAAAGGGCGAATAAGTACCATTCATATTTGATGTCCAATTTCCAACAAGATTATCAATAATATGCATTTTGTTATGACCATAATTACTCACAGTCATTTGTACATTCTCTTGCTGATTTCTCAAATAGGTGTTATCAGGTACATGTTGCGAATTATTAAACTTATAACTTGAAGAATACAAAATATCATGCACATTTTGCTGGGAGTAATCGTAACCCATATTACTTCCTGCTGGTTTATCAAAAGACTCTTGCTTAAATAAACTTGTTGGTTGATTGTAATCATATTGTTGAGCATATTGTTCAAATACATATGGATGAATTTGTGTCTGCAAATTATATTGATTAGCAAATGATGAGGAATTTTGTTGTTGCAAATGCCAGTTCTCCTGCACAAGTTGTGGATTAAAACCCAGTTGAATATACTGTCCATCACTATTATTCATATTTGCAGTCATATTCTTCATCATCTGTTCTTGTACACCATTTCTGGTCGAATTTTTCTCCCGCTCACACATGATGTACTGATTATTAAAAATATAATAAATGAATATACTTAATAAGTACACATTTTGGCACTTATGTATAATAATTATTGCTTTCTAGATAAATTTCTAACGTTTTATAAACTAGAGAGATTTTAAATGAACTATTAAAACAACGTGCCCACGCTAATATCAACGATATCAGTTATGTTTTGTTGGTTTTGTTCAATAAAATTAATATTTAATGCTTTGATGTTCCGTTGACAGCTTTGACATTTGATATTCACAGATCAACATTAGCCTTCTTCTTCTTCATTCCTTTTCTAGTTTGGGATTGACTATTTTGTTGTAGTATAAGTATGGTTTAAATGACAAAACTCAGGCGCTATCAGAATTTGTAAGTTAAACACATTTTGTTGACATTAAGAAAATTTAATAACGTAATTTTGTTTCTTTTCTGTATTCACATTGAAGTTGATATTATATTTCGAGGTAATATTAGTTAATATTTAGGTTGATATTATCAACCAGCTAGATAGATATGCTCATTAAATAAAAAACAAACGTTGGTTATAACTTATGATAGCTATAACTTATCAGAAAGTATTAATAGCTGTTGTAGCTAGATATAGTATCATTCTACTACTAAAACAATCTTGATTGTAATTTTTTTACGACCTGTTTCACTATTAATGCATTATCAAGTAACTCAAAAATATAGCAAATATATTAAAATCACATTATTTGCACTGTGTGTATTTGCACTTATAATTTTGAAATGGTAGCGCAACGTAAAATGAAAAAGAAGGATGTACAACCATAATCTCAAGACTAAGAGTCAAAGCAATTCGGGTCTTTTTTTTAAAGCAGATAAAGCCTTAATTTATCAGAATTCAATTTGAATTTTGTTTGTTAATTGATAGCGTTAATAATTTTGTTTTCATTCTTTTACGAAAAGTATGTACACATTAAACTAGTATAATAAAGTGCGCAATTTGTATATAACATTTTCACACAAAATAATTTATAAATATAAAGACGTTGTAAGCTATTTATATTTCTGTTTCGAATTTGGTAGGAATATTTAACCCCTTCTCTGTTGCCTGATTGACCTTATGTACTAATACTGACATCCGTTTTATGATACAATCAAAGTCAACTGAACTTTATAGTCTTCTTAATGCTTTCTCAATGGCTGCATTTTTAAAATGCACTGATGCACTGATTGTGCGATTATTCGATTTTAAAAATGCCTTAGTTCAAAATAACTTCAAATAACGTGTGATAAAATTATATCGTTTTTGTTTGGTGCAATATGATTAAAAAAACTTAAAAGAACATATTTAAATCTTATTAGTGTGGTAATCGCTCAAGGTCAACTATTGTTTGGTAAACAAGCTAAATCTTTATATGGATAATAAAACTTAAACAGGTTTCTTATCAATTACGTAGGACACGTAGGTATATTTCTATGGAAAGAATCTCAAGAAGATTACATTACTTGTTGAAAGTAGTTGCTATAAGCGTAGCAAACATCATAGACTCGAAATGTACTAAGAAATACTTGGACGTTACTTGCAGGAAGCTTTGTATGCTCATTTTAGTATGTCCCGAACGAGAATACAAATCGTAATTCATGTGTGTGGAAACGCTTTTTTAGGTTAGGAAGCACGTTCTGCTTAGCTACACTATCTGACAATGCTGTGCACGAAATTTCGTTCGAGTATTGCTCGAGCAGATTAAAATAACTTAAAAATAAAGAACAACATTTAAAAACGCAAATTTAATGTTAGAATACCCAAACTACTCATCTGTACTTTAAAAACACGGCCTATGCACAAATGTATGCTTTCAATACAGGACTAAAAAGTAAAAAAAAGTAAGAAAAAAGTTTTTGAGTTAAAGACTAAAAAGTAAAAAATAACAAATCTTAGATCTTAAATAAGTTAAAAGTTCTTATTTTTCGACCAACGTCGGGACCGGACTTTGGTGGCCACGGTGGATATTGCCGTTGAATAGGGCAGTCTTCAAATCTCTGATTAACCGTTTATTTCCAAGTCGGCGATCGTTCCCTTGGTGCGCTGCTTTAGTGAAACTTGTTTCTGCTCGTTTTGAAATGATATCGAACCACCGATAGGGAATCGGTCCCGTTTCCTTTTCCATTACTGTTTTCCCTGAACAACAAGTTTTTTCATGCTGTCCTGTCGAGAGATGTAACCTAAACATTTCAAAATTCGTCCAAGAAAGAGTATGGGTTTCAAGCGATGACTTGTATGGGTTCGACCTCATTCAAGCTCGAGACATTTGTTCTTCTAGCCGTCCATGGAACTCGCAGCATCATGCGCCAGACCCATATCTAAAACGCATCTATTCTTCTCCTGTCGTTGGAACGGATTCCCCAGGTTTCTGAAGCGTACCGAAAAACGGGAACATCTAGGGCGTTTACAAGGCTTGTCTTCGTTTTTCTAGTGATGTTTCTATCTTTTCAGATTTTTGTTAGCTTTGTCATGGCCTTGCAGGCAATTTCAATTCGCCGTCTTATATGCAATTCGCAAGAGCCGGACTTATGGAGCATGGAGCCCAAAAACACAATTTTTTCGACGACTTCAAAGTTCCCTATTTTTGTAGGTTGCCTTTGATTTTAGTTATTTCGGTCTACTATTATGACTTTAATCTCGTTGGCATTTATATTGAGCCCATAGTCTCGCCTAGGTCTCCAAGTCTTTGAAGAAACTGTAATAGCTCTTCTGTGTTGTTAGCTATCAGAAAAGTATCATCTGAAAGTCGAAGGTTTGAAAACCGCCTTTCACGAATCTTCACTCCTCCGTTTCAGTTCTCTAAAGTGCACTGCATCACTACTTCGCTATATATGTTGTAGAGTAGAGGTGAAAGTACGCATCCTTGCCGAACGTCTTTCCTAATGCAACATTTTTCGGATAATTTGTGATTGAATTTAAGGACCGCCTGCGAAGTCTCATACAAGATTTTGACGAGAGTGATAAGATGAGATGGTACTCCAAATTCTGCTAAGGTCGTCCACAACTTAGGACAACGAACGTTATTAAACGCTTTCTTGTAATATAAAAAGCACAGATACATCGAAAATGAGTATTCTCAGTCCTTTTCTATGAGCTGCCTCGTATTTAAAATTTGTTCTCGAGAACCCCGTTCTTTCACAAATGCGGCTTGTTCTGGACCTATTTGATGTAGCAGGAAGGCTTGTAGAATGTACAACGTCGCTTGAAGAATGTAGAACATAATCTTGCCGGAATGCGATAACATAGCTATCAGTCGGTAGTTTTTTCAGACTGTACCTTTCTTACGCAGGGGAAGAAATATTGAAGTTGACCATCCTCTGGCCATAAGCATGTTTTTCAAATCTTGTGACACAGTGTGTGCAAGATTTTCTGCCCCCTTTCGTCAACACTCAAGAGACTGAAAGACCGCTGCTAATATTATATCGATTCCTATTGCTTCACCTTCTCTTAATTTGTCAATTGCGACTATCACCTCATCTAACAGTATATCTGGTTCCTCCTCATAACCCACAGGTCTTCACAAATAGCATTCGGTTCAGCATACAGATTGCCATAGTAATCTCTCTATACAGATGCAATTTGGTCTATTTCTGTATTCAAACAATCATGTTGATGTTTTATTGCCCAATGTTGGGGTTTGAACTCCTGAGTTATAGAACGTATCTTTTGAACAGGTCTTTGGAGTTATTAGTTTCAGAATGAGTCGTAATTGTTATACAAACGTTCATCAGATATACAAACGTTTATCAGCTTGTATCTCCCGATTTAACGATTGGTACAGTTCCCGATCTATACTGTGCCCAAGACCGCGGGATTTGAAGTTCCCTCGTTCCCGAATGAGGTCGTTTGTTTCCGTTAATAATCAAGGCTGTTTAACAGTATTTTGGTTCTCTTGAGAGGTTTCTTCTAAGGTTGTGACTATTCACAGCCTATCATAATGGCTTCATGTCACAGAATGTCATGTATACTTTATGTTTGAAATTCTTCGAGTTGAGGTTCGATTTGGCGAATGACGTTATTGTTAAAAACTATAACCTGGTAAGGGCTGAGTCTGGGCAGCCTTTTTATTTGCATCCGCCTACAGATTTTAAGTCTTCCTTTTCCTGTAAACTCACACATGATAATCGTTTCCACAATCTACAGACGGTAACATTTTCGTCGTTTTTACCGAGGATTTCTATCCCTGCTTTATCAAGATGTACTCTATTTGATTCCTCATGTGTCCATCAGAAGATTTCCAGGTGTAAAATCTACGTTTGTGATTCTCATACATCTAGCGTATTTTCGATGCAGAATTTGATGAGGAGTTCTCCTCAGTCTCCTGTTTTCCTATCATAAACTTTCCCACTACATGACGAATATGATCAACGTTGGCAGTGGAACAAATTTCCGCATTGAAATCATCCATTAACATCAAGACTTCTTTGCTCGCTATTTTATTTATTGCCATTTCTGTTCGATAAAATTCCTCGATCTCTTCGTCATTAGCATCATGACTGAGAGCATATAGTGCCATGATTTTTCGAGCAGAGGGCTTCGTATTAGCTTCAAAGACATTGCTCGTTTATTTAATGGTTCATAGTACAACACAAAGTTGTTGATTTTGTTTGATACCATTATTTATACCGTTTGATATCAGAATAATTCATTATATATTCCGAGGATTTGAAATAGCCAATGTAGTTCCTCCTGAATGATTAAAAATTTTCCTTGCTAATTAAGTCCGCACATGTTTCACGTGGCAACTCGCTTTGGTTTTTCCTAGTCGTATGTTTCACATGGGCAGGCCAGTTGCCCAGTCGCATATTTCATACTGCTTAGCCTGGACGTAAAGCAGCGCCGGCTGGTAACCGGATTACCTGGCGGTGTTCCTATTTTAGGGAACATTTCCATGTAGTTTACGGTGGATGATATAAATCCTTTAGTGAGGTGGTTTCCCGTTTCCTTCTTGATCCTACACCGCTGCTTGTTAACACCATTCTTCCGCTTTTAGAAACGATTTCTCATTTCAAGAACAAAAGGGTGCCTTATTCCAGCGAGGTTTGGTTGTTTATTCTAGGAATCCCCCCCTCCTCCCCACCTCTCACGTTAGTCGCCTATGTGGTGTTGCCCGACCTCAACCAAGCGGAGGTGTGAATGGGGAGTTACAAGTTTCATTTTAAAGATTCAAGTCATTTAAAGAGGACATTTAAAGTTTCAAATTAGGTGCTTTAAAAAAGTAACACAATTTTTGAACAATTTTTGAATAAGTCTAAAATAAAATAGCCACTAAAACATCACTATAATTGTTTTCTGGCAGAGATTTATAAGATTCACACCAATCGACGACTTTATATTTTGTCAGAAATTTAGCTACTTGTTGAAGAAACAAAAAGTTATTTAAGGTCTAAAATTTATTATTTTTTATTTTTCGCTTGTACTTTTCGTTATTTTTTTTACTTTTCAGTACTTTTAGCTTAGCTTTTCATTTAACGCCTTCAAATGTTTAATTTTTTGTTTATTAAGTATTATAGAAAATAAATTAAAAAAGTGCAGATTTGAATTATTCTATTTCTATTAATAATATTTAATATAAATAGAGATGATTTTGTAAAATGCAAGCGCTTAAAGAGTAAATATAATTCTGCTTAATAAGTAATCTAGCATGAAAAGCGGAACGCATATTAGAGACACAAGTAACGCGGAACTAAGGAAAGTACAATATAGTATAGATCTATTATTATTATTATGCTTCCGGTATAAACAATTTTTTGCAGCAAAACATTTCAATATTATATAATATAATGAGATCTAATTTTTATGATTTACTTTACAAATGATAATTATGTACGGTTACATTCTTTCCTATAGTTTGCTTAGGCATTTTATTTATTTTATTCTTAAAACCAGAAGAAGCACAATAATTTCTAACAATGAGATCTATGTCAGATTATTCTCTTACATGTGTATTGTACGTGTTTAAAGTGATAATATTTTTACACGGTGACAATATTTTGATTCCGAACAACTGGAATAAATTACGAAATTTCAGAAGTCATGTTTTATCTGAAAATGAAATATTTAAATAGAAGAAAAATAAAAAATCATTCCATTTATGAAAACATGAAGCAAAATATTAAGTATGTCATACAAATAATATTTGTAATATTTCTTATATTACAAATTTATATTACAAAATATATTTCGCACCGTATACTTTTTATAGGTTCGAAACGTAATTGACTTATGTCTGATCTTTATACGAGTAGTTTAGTTATGGTGGATTATCCTATTACACTGAGGATGGTCCAGTCATATCTATCCGACCGTACCACCCAAATTAAAATTGGAGACACTCTCTCC
>WYDF02064657.1:0-11648 GCA_009867245.2 Adranes taylori
AGGCTGAGATGGAAGGACGGCGTTTCCGAGGATGCCAGAAAAATTGGTGCAGCTGACTGGAAGATCCTTGCCAGAGACCGGAAAGGATGGCGGAAGAGGCTGGAGAAAGTCGAGGCCCTGTAAGGCTGTAGCACTACTGATGATGATGGTTTAATCACTTGACCTTTACTTAGCCAAAGAACATTGCTGTATTGCAATAAGTCAGAATGCACCGAAAAGTCTTAAAAAATCTTCTCCGGAGTCTCGCTTTAAACGGCAATATTGCTAGCAATTCTTCTCTAAAGGCTTTCAATATCCAAAAATCACACGAAAATATACATTTGTTCCACATCACCAATGTCACCAATATCACATTGATTCATCAAGTGCTATGGCGTAGCAAGGCGCCTTCTGGAGATGTTCGAGCAAACTACTTTTATTGTCAGCGACCAAAATTTTGGTTCTTCGTGCAGACAATAGAATACCTAGAATTGCGACAACACCATTTTTCTCTGAGTCTTAAAATGGCCTCTGATGTTTATTAAGCGTCCAACACACACGCAACGCTGCTTCTGCAGATTTTTCTTTGTCGCTCATAGGCTGTACTAGTAAGACCGTGCTTTTTTGTAAAAAGCTAGATATGCCTGGAGTTTTTCTTGACGAGCGTCACTACCCAGAGGATTTTTTTATGGAACTTCTGATGAGTTGTTTTGTAGTGTCGCTTTAAATTGGCACTTTTAACGAGAATGACAGTTTGTTGCATACGAGGCAAAGTGGAACGGCTCCAGGCTTATCAGGAAGCGTAAAACTATATTGTTTAGTCCACTCAGTCAAAAACTTCCTATTTTCACTATCAATTTTACGCTTTTTAGGATCCATATCGATGCAAAAAAAGGAACCTTGTAAGCCTCGACAATAACAAAACAAATTAATAAAAGCTCCGTACTAGATCGTAACAACTACTGACGAAGTGAGTATCAAATTTGTCTATTTTATATTTTATTTAAATTCGTTCTTTATTAAAATAACCCCTCCCCCCCGGTACGTGTGCCGTCGCACCGCAAAGGAGTCCGCGTACGTGTGCTGTCGCTTCCGTGTCAAAGTGTATGACGACGTACCGCAAAGGAGTCGCTTCTATGTCAAAAGTCCCGCCGCCGAGTACACTCGCCCGAAAGATGAAATTGTCATTTCACATCCAAGTTTCATAAAGTGTCGTTAAGCTTTCGTTCGAGTTACGAGCACAAAAATTATGTTAAATGAATATGCCTGCTGCGATTGACAGAGGCTTCAGAGGTTGCCAGAGTCAGAGATCGATTTATAAAATTTTCTATTTCATTAAGGCCTCAAACAGATGACGCGCATTCTGTACTTGAACTATACGCTTGAGAGGCGTTAGATGCGCTTTCTGTTCACGTAGGCGTAGTATTCAATTGTTCGTCACGAAAACGCTACAAGAGACGCGCGTCAACTAAACAGGCGACGCGTGTCAACTCGCCTTCGGGTGTACAGAGCTTTTATATGGACCGACATAATATGCTGTGCCGGTCGTCCAGTTTGCTCACCGCTCTCCCGCGTACTCTCCTGCGCTACATATCATAGAAACTATGTTAAATACTAGAAAAAATGATAAGGGTTACGCTCAAACGTATTGTTATCTACAGAAAAATAATTTTTAAATAATTCATTTCATCAAGAAATTTTTGGTGGTCCAGGTTTCGATCTTCCGCGGTGCGGACCTGGACCGTGGTGCGCCAGTTGCCGACCGTGGGTATAGAGGTCTGGAGGCACAATACTCATCATGAACAAATTCTACTACAACAGAGAAAAGCGTTAAGATCTATTACCGGCATTTCAGAAAGGACTTCATGTAGACCTTTCTTCAAGAAATTAGGTATAATACCTATTGCATCGTTATATGTTTTAAAAATCACATTGACAATCCACATAAAAAGCAATTTTACTAACTACATAGAAAGACGTGCATAGTTACAAAACTAGGAATAATAAACAACTCCGCCCTCTGCATGTACGCCTTCCAGCTGGGGAATACCTACATAGAGGCATTCAATGGTATAATCGTTGTCAAAGAATGGAAATCGCTAAAAAACGACGATATTTCATAGCGGATTAAAAACGTTTTTCAAAGAAAATATATTCCACACTTCTACAGCACAGAAGAAATAAAATTTGAAAATGGAAAAGTGGAAAAGATTAATTAATAGCTAGAATTATAGGTTAGGTGAGTAAATAAATCAGCTTATTCTTTTTTATATTTTATTTCCAAAATTATTATCTCTTCAATATCAGAAGAAAAGCTTTTCGCAATTCATCAACAATTATTGAAGAAAACCAATCATAAAAACAATTTTTTCTTTTACAATGATGAAAAATTAAACATTACTTCGATATATCCAAGACAATCATGTTGAGGAGGACAACGACAAGGAAGGTAAATCTTCGAAATTCAGATAGCTATCCGCAATATTTGAATAAAGGATTAATTGTAGATTGGAATACTCGTTTCATGTCTGGAATAATTATTTAATTTTTATGGGACTTCATGTTAATCAACAATTTTCTGTTTGCCTAGCATTGAAAACATTTCTTTTGTATCATCTTCTTTTTAGTCTGCTGATGACACAGTTATAGTGTCGAAACCCGTCACATTTGATTCTGTTTTTAACAAAATAAACACTATTCTGGAGTAGGGGCACCATTGTTTTCCTTACTCAAAATATTTATTCCAAAGCACTTGCACCTATTTTTGTTTTAAACTATATTTGTTTAATTAATTTGCAATAAAAGTGATTAATAAACTTTGAGGATCGGTTTAAAGAAATATAATTCACTATTGAAAAAAAACTTTTATTACATAGATGGAGCTTAGAAAAAAGTTATTAAGTGGTAGAAAAATGGAATTTGAAAACATAGTGAACAGGAATGAACTTCCTATCAGAAAATACAAAATCGGATTCTTCCAGAATCTGTCGTCAGATTCTTAGAAATCGAATCTTTGCCTATATCAATAATTTCCGGAGCAATTTTATCTTCATAAAAAAAAAAATCGCCGTCGAAACACTCTTAATAATATTTTTCTATGTGCTAAAGCAGGTGCCCATACATTTCACGAATCCTGTACAGTTGGTCCTGGTTATCCAACATTTGCATTATAATGTTTTTTCCACATGCATTTTTATAGTTTGATGCAATTCTGTATTTAACTTGCTCGTTATGGTCCCATCTTTAAAAATCCAATTTTCATCGAAAAATATGTAACTGTACAGATACTCATTTTTATCTTTCATATACCACATACGTACAAAGTACGTATAGGTATAAGAAAGATATAGGATTCTTGAGATTTTGTTTTCTTTCGCCTTAGTACGTCTCTTGTATTCAAATAACTAGAAACCGTTAATACGTAATTCGAAGCGGGGGTGATAAGTATGAAAGGCTGATTTCATCCAAGGGTAATTTGGATGAAATTTGGTAGGCAGGTGCAGACGATTAGGCCGCAAAAGTGATTTTTCATTTTTTTTTTATAAATCCAATATAGCGGAAATGCGCCAATTTTTTTCACAACAAAAACAGTTTTCAAACTAGGAGGCCGAAGTTTCGCACACAGTACAGTGCCTCCCATTATTCGTCGAATAAAAAATTCCATCTCTTTGCCTTTTACAGAACGCGTCGTTGCCATGTTCAAAGTTTCAAAATATCTCACAGAATCTATAAAAATATGACATTCGAATAAACCTTATTTTGTAGACTACCTAAAGCACAATCCATTTTCTCGCAACCGGTATTTTTTTAAATTTCTTGCATCAAAAGATCCTTTAATATTTAAGGAATTAGACGAGTTTAAAAAAAATGGATGTCAAAACATCGGGGTAATTAGACCTTGAAACTACTACCATAAATATCTCGGTCATATGAAAGCTGGAAAAATGAAACTTGGAGAGCATATGTAACTCTAAGGGATCTCAATTCTGCCAATGTGAACAACTGAATATACTGAACCGAATTTGAGCAAAAATAATATTTTCAAAAACCTTTTTAGTAAGACCCTGTATATTTTTTCACTGATTGATAGCACTTGCAATTCTATTTTAAATGATACCACGCAACGGGGGTCTAACTCTTATCGTTTCCAAGATATGGCCCTTAATATCTTAAACTTTCTCAACTTGTTGCCATGGCACTGGCATTCAACAATCATATTATATACACGTAAGGCCTATATAATTGCACATATATTATAGCAAATTGCACACATAGAGTTATAGGGAAAATTATTTTACGCTGTATGAGACATATAGACTGTGCTTTTGCAATTGAATAAATGTTATCAGTGGGGGTACAAAATGATTATTAATTTACATTATTAATTTGGGAGGGGTACAAAATGATTATTTTATTGATATATTCAGTTTTAAAATTAGAAGACTGACATTTCGCTCGAATATAGTATATTGTATTATGCGTCGAATGAAAGTAGTGCCATCCCTGCAAGTGGTATAAACGCGACATTGCCATATTTAAAATTTGACAAACTTTTTGATATATTTCAGGAACTATAAAAGATAAGACACTTGAATAAACTTTATTATATAGGCTACCAAAAGCTCGTTCAATCTTATTTCAAATGTTTTTTTTTCTAAAATTACAATTTAACATATTTACAGGGTGTTTTTTGTTTTGTATACTTTGCAATCCATTTACTTGAAACCGGCTACATTTTAAATATCTCAGTTCCTCTGAAAGTTGAAAAAATAAAACTTGGAGAACAAGTGTAAGACGCAGGGACCTCAATTTTGTGTAAAATGGACACGGGAAAAAATGACTCAAAAGCGGCAGCGGGGACAAAGTAAGGTAAAAACGGCAGCAGGCTGCGCCAAAGAGGACAGCGAAGCGCGCCGTAGGCAAATATGGGCAGCAGGGAATTAATGGGTTAGCGAATTCGTACATTAACGAATTCACAAGGTCAAGGCAGTCTAGCTTGCAAAGCACGACAAACTGCTCTTTTAGAAATCAGCCGAAAAGAGTCCGCGGCCGCGGCAAAGCGGACAGCAAACAAAGCTATGGAGTAGGCGAATATGGAGACCGGGGGATTCATGGGTAGACGATTTATAAGAGACTAATGTTTAGTTTACCCTAAACACTATTGTGGTAATTGAATTTAATATACGACTTAAAAGGTGACAGTCAAAACTAAACGGTTCAGCTTTTGTTTCATGCAAGATATAACAAAACGTAGGACTTCCAGTATATGAAAGATGGGGTGGCGATCACGTCCACGAATTTTTATATTTTGTATATTTTCGGCAGACTAGAATTCCTTTGTGTGGCAATTCCAAGTCGCGTATTACCTTCCATAATTTTCAAACTCTCAGCATGTATTAAATATAATCACGATTGATTTGAATTTTTCTTTTCTCAAGTTATGGGAATTGATAGAAACTGAGTTTTAGATCTTAAAATCTTGACACAGAAAAATACAAATCACTGTTGGTAATGTTAACTCAAATCACAATAACGTAATGTTCATGATTATAAATAAAAGAAACTAACGAAACTCATATGAAGAGATTCGGTTAAAAGTTGCTCAAAGTTCTGCCATATGGTGGCTTCTTTTTGGCCAAAGTACCCAAGAGGTAAATAGCACCAGAAATAGTAAGTAAACAAAAATAAATATGTTACCTTGAATTTGATCTTTCCACGTCTCCACCTTTAGTAAGATTACTACGACTATTATTCCTTGATTTGGTTATTGTTCCTGCCGATACACTATCTCCATTTCCTCTACTTGTTCGTCGTTTCAATTTACCATTCGCTGCACTGCCGCTTCCAATGCTAGTTTGGGATTCGGTTTTCTTCAAACTGCTGGTGCGTCGTACACCTACTGTAGATCCTGAATGAACGACCGCAGATTGTTGTGCGGATTGATTTTTTAATGACTGTCGACCGTGAACGTTTCGTGGCAATGTCCTAGTTAATCCGCTTGATGTACCAGTAATTGGTGAGGTTTTTGTAGTACGAATGTTATGGGCGGTGGATATAGGAGGCGAGTTTAGTGAAGTAGGAGTCTAGTAGAAAATTACTTTTAATTGTTTCAATATTAGATTATAGATTATTTTTATGAAATTATATTAATTTTGTAAGCATGTGGCTGCTATCATTGGCATTTAGGCCGAGAATTTAATGATGAAAGAAAACTCTAAAAATATAACCTTTTCATATTCGCAATGCGATATTAATTTAAAAGTTCTCTGATGCCCTGAGATGAATTAAATATAAATTATTTTTCTCGAGTAATAGAATGTTGACCCATATGTGAGTACGTTGTTTTAATTTTTATTAGGGATTATTTATACTTTGTGACGCTTGATTTTATTTATCATTTTTATGACGAACTATATTTTTTCTGCAATTAATTAACACGAGCCCATTTTTATCGAGTATTTTTTTTATTACATTGATGTATTTTATTCTGACATTGATTTTTATTGTTGTTTCTTTTGAGTGGTTCCTAATGTACTGACTAAAAATTTATTCATGCTTGTATTTATTCACGCATGATCTATTAAAATAGTGCATAAGAACCTATAGATTGTGAATACCAGACAGACGCTAAGCCATCAACTACATCGTTACCGGTGCACATCGCGATAATCTTCGAACTACATTTACCTCCGTAGTATTTCACCGATCCCAAAATTAAGTGAAAGGGTTTTCGGACGATACCTGAACGAATCTCACTACATTCGCACGTTCACGTACCTAAAAAATATGTGACAATATCTTAGTAGCAAAGCTAAGTACGTACGATCACTGACACCCATTCAGACTGCCAAAGAGACTGCAATCAGTTACTATCGATGGAGTCTTGTCTGCACAAGCAGTTGTGGACATTGGTGTACATCAAGGATCTATTTTAGTACTATTGTCCTTAATGCACGTAAATGATTTAACAAATTTCATAGGTAACTCGACAAAGTGTATAGTTTACACTTACGATACAACCATCCTAAACTAAAATCTAAATGTAGTTGATGCTCTTGGAATATCCAGTGATGCGTAGTCACTTGCATCCAATTGGTGTACGTCCAATAGATTAAAACTTAATAAAGATAAAGCAGAGAATCTAATCTTTACACTAAGTAATCTCCCAGTTGCAAATAAAACATAGAAATTTTTTGGGCATACAGCTTGGCCAAAAGTTTAAGTGGCGCATATTGTTCAAATCTTGAAGCTAAACTTAGCCCTTAACATGTATTTACTAAGAAATTTAGCACGTTCCGTATCTCAGGATACTCAATGCGTACTTCGGTCTAATACAAAGTTCCTATGGAATACTTGCCTGGGGTAACTGTACGTCCAGACTTTCAATTTTTGCTCTACAAAGGAAGGCGGTAAGAATTATAGCCAACCTAAATTATTGGAAAGATTGTATGAATGTCTCTTATATGGTACGACATACGTCCAAGTATGTCAAACTAGATCTGATATTCACATGCATGGCACACGTTAGAAAGGACACATGCATGTAGATTTTTGAAGGCTTGGTAAATCGCAGAACGGTAGTTTGTTTCTGTGCTATACATTTTTAACAACTTCCCTTCGCAATCGAGAATCGAAAGAATTCAAAAGAGAAATAAAGAAGATATGAATCTCCCAAGTAGATGAATTCATGAAATATAAATTCTAAAGGATAACATAGAGTGCTTTGACATTGTGGTACCATTAGACAACACTATCGTGTAGCCCATCCTAGTTCGTTTGTGTACCAGATGGCATCATACTTTGATCTTTACTTGTAGCCTTTTATATTATGATGTGTATGTATTTAATGTGAATATATACTAAACTTCCTAATGCTTAATAATTCATAGTGCTGCTATTTACTGTTTATGATACTATTTACTGTATGTAAATATGTACTGATATGATACTATTTACTGTGTGTACTTTATGACACTATTCACCGCAGTGGTATTCATTAATGATTTGTATTTACTTTTATTATTTTGGCGTATGTAATCACACGTGTGTTATTAACATTAATAAACTACTTTACTACGTGAATCTTTAATTGGCTTTGAATATCAAGATAATTTACTAAATTAAAACTAGATTGAAAGAAAATATTCAAGCTATCTGAGTAAAAAAACATTTACAATACGGAGTAAATAGATATTAATTGAATAAGATCACTATTAAAAGGAAGTATGAAAAGGATACCGATAGCATCCTATAAGTATTTTAATCAATCCTTTACTAAAACTATTTCTATTGATCTACGATGGAAATTTACGACTCAAGAATTTATTGTGGCATATGTGAGGTCGCTTTAATCGATAGGGAAGGTTTAAGCTCTACTTCTCGGGAGAGCTAAGTACTTTAACTCGTCATAGTAATTTTTATAAATACATAGATCTATTTGACCTTACCTTCGTTATAAATCCATTTACTGGAGCAAAAACAATATCAGTTTCGTAGTTACCACCGCCAGAGGAAGAAGCTCCTTGACTCGGCGATTCGGACATTAAGCTTTGAGTTTCTTCGAAACCTTCGTCGGGATTAGTTTCACTATCTTTTGTCGATTTCCTCATAGATTCTGGAGATGTAGAAGATGATACGAAATAACCTAGTTAAAATACGATTGTACCACGAAAATTGAATATATTGAACGAATAGTATTATTTAAATTTTGATTTGCAGTTAACAATAAGCACAAATATTTAGTTACATAAAAAATTACTAGAAACGAGACTTTAGAGGTGAAACAATATACCTGTTCCAATTGGTGCATTGGTATTCAAAATTTTATCTTTGGCAGTTCGATTGTTTTCCTTTCTACTTGCTATTATGTCGATAGGTGAAGTTTCTGGTTGCATGGTACGTCTAGAGTTCAAGGTTTGAATGTTTTTTGTGAATTCTAAAAAGGCATATTTTTATATTTAATAATGAAACCAAAGTGTTGCAAGCTATAAAAATTATATGAAAGGTGTAGACACAGTGTAAAAGTTCAACAGTGCATTTCAAATACGTGCCATAAAGTGCAAAATTTGTCGTTAAGAATTTATTATACACAAAGTTTTAGATTCTTACTTTTTATTTGCGTGTAATAATTTACGCTTTACACCTATTGTTTTCTTCTTTATAAATTAAACTCATTCTGGTAGTGTAAAAAAGTGTTATTTACTCTATAATATAGAGAAAAAGAGGCAGGAATAGAATAAATAGTACGGAATAACTAGAAGGATTTAAAAATATTTCCAGCATCACATGTATCAAATATTTTAAACAATTTAAATGAAGATTAAAGTTGCTAATTGGCGTTCAAGAAAATATCAGACAAAATAATACAATACATTATTAATCATTTATTTCATTAAGTATCATAAGTTGTAATGTATTTTGAAAATAAAATATATGAATTAGTAAGTAAATATTTAATTTATATTATCTGCATATTAAAAACTAAACGAACATGTAATCTGAACGTATCGTAAATACTACAGCACAAGCGCATCTTTACTTATCGATCCGGACTCAAACAACGTATCGTGTATTCCTAGCGCGCTTATTGGACTCGTACGATGCGACTACACCGAAATGTATTGTTATAACCGTTTGGCCATCTTATTTCAGCATTATGATAGTATCTATTTAAAATGTTTTACGTTTAAAAAGTTAAGAGCATGATATTACTCAATTATTCAATCAGCAGAGTCTCACTTATCCGACGTCTTCCGCATAAAAAGTAACCACGCAACGAGAAAATACACCGCTTGTTAGCAAGCGTCTAAGTTTTTGTCGTCATTAAGTGTACCGCTACCACAGAGGTTACGCGATAGACTACACACTACAATTCGCGTGAGCGCGTTCCTCCAGCCATTGTCTTAAGTGTCATTCATCCATAACCTCACTTCGCTTTGTCAGAGTTCAGTGTAGTGCGAATCGGTCTACTAGCTGCGTGATTTTGTTTTGGGGAGTTATTGTTTTTTATTGAGTACAGTAGCTGTCGTGTGTTGAGTTGTTATTGTTTTTATTACTGTACTTTACATACTGTATTGATTATTACGCTATTATGGCAATGAAAAGAAATAAGGCTATTGTATCGTTTCAACAATAACTTGAGGCAATCAAAAGCCTGGACAAAGGAGAGTCAATGCAGAAGATGACTATGGCGCTGGACGGGTAACTAACAGTAGGAGATTGGAAAAAGAAACGATTTGAAATAGAAAAATAGCGTTCTTCAAGTCACTGAAAGTGTATCAAAGGAGAGAAAATAATGAAAACTTTTGAACATGAACAATTCAGTGAGGTTTTCTTTGTACTTATGGTTTACCCAGTTTAGAGAAAAAGGTGTGTCTATTTCGGGGCCTTATTCGAAATAGGCATACCGTGGCGAAACTTTAGTTTTGCGAAATGAATTTAATGGTGGTGGCTCGACTGGTGGAAAAAACGTTACGAAATCCGCCAATTAAATGTTTTTGGGGAGAAACTGCCCTCAAATGTTGAAAATATGAATTAACTCTATTGAAAATAAAAGCCTTACAATCGATCAAATTTTTAACTGTGATGAGACAGGGCTTAACTTTAAGTTGTTGCCTAGTAAGAGCCTTGCAGCCAGAACAGCAAAATCAGCCCTTGACTACAAACGTAGCAAAGAAAGGGTAAAAATTCTTGCTTGCAGCAATGCATCAGCGAGCCATAAAATAGATCTTGCAATGATCGGGAAAGCAAAAAATCCGCGAAGATTCAAAACAGTTGCAAGAAATGCTCTTCCATTAAAGTATTACAATCAAAAAAGTGCGCGGTTGAGCAGTGAAATTTTCAAAGGACTGGTTTTTAAGGAGTTTGTTAAGGCAGACAAATATTTGAAAAAAAACTACTAAGAAAAGCCGCTAGACAATGCACCAGCGTGCAGATGAGCTTCCATATGGCGACATCAAAGCGATGTTTCTACCATCGAATGTAACGGTATTTGCCAACCAATGGGCCAGAGAAACACTTAAAAGAAATAACCGTAGGAAGCTTCTATCGACATACTTAGAACAAGCTAATGGCGGGCAGCTTGAAGTGATGACTAAATTGAAAGCCGTTAACGTAAAGGATGTAGCTTATTGGGTTGCAATGGCCTGGGCTGACGTAATTGCTTCAACAATTTCTAAATCATAGAATAAGTTGTTAGGATAAATGCAACTGAAGATGAGGTGTTTCAAAAATTACTGAAGAAAGCAGCCTTTCTTTAGTACAACGCATCCCTGGATGTGAGGAAGCGACTGTAGAAGTTGAATGCTGTTTGAATAAGACAATGAGTACCCTATAATAGATGAAGTAATTGTTAAGCCCGTAAAAAATGATGGAAACGATATTGACGATGGAGAACCTGCTCAATATTTCAAAAGTATCCCATGAAGAGGCAGTAAAGGCTTTAGAAGTCGCCATGGCATACGAAGAGCATCAAGAAGAAGCTACGGGGATCGATATAATGATGCTCCAAAGAAGGCGGGACATGGCAGCAAAAAAACGCCAATCATCGTCGAAACGAAACAGACGAAAGATCACAACATTTTTTACATCGTCATAATATATATATATATATATATATATATATATATATATAGAACTATTAGTATCAGTAAAACATAAAACAAAATCTA
>WYDF02064679.1:4308-24991 GCA_009867245.2 Adranes taylori
TGACACATTCTATGTACCAATGTTCCTATCATCCTCCATCTTAAGTGTGTGATGTGGACGGAGGAAGCTTAGTTATACCTTAGAAAATTAGTTTGAGTCTAGCAACTGCTCCAAATTTTATCTGAATGGGTTAAAAACTCCGACCCTATGAATATTCTTCATTTATGACTGTACAGATAGTGAAAACTTTACGCCAATCTTTTTATAAAAAAAAATCTTAGCCGAAAAGTTTCAATTAGTTACTTAATTTTTTATGGTAAATTAATGTCTTACTTTACAATCGTGATCTGTCATATAATACCTTAATTAGTACTCCCTCCGTTCCAAAAACAAGTGTTCGATTTAGGAATTTCATTTGTTCTAAAATAAGTGTACAATTTCATAAAAAATACGCAAAGGGATATATAAAGTGTATTTTCACAACAAAATTATAATATAAATAGAAAATATTTGAAAATTAACACATATGAGTAACATTTAACAAATTAGTAACTACAAACAGTCAAGTTCCTGGCGTGGTATTTGAATTGCGGATTCGGGACAAATTACATTTTCGCGAGTATTTCGTCCCATGCTTTATACATGGCCGCAATGGGTTTAGTAATACTGAATGATTGTGTTGTAATGATTGAATGGAGTTAAAGAACCCCAAATCGAGGACATTGCAATCGGGGTTGTTTGGTGGTTGATAAATCATTCTTATGTTCCACCCATTTTCACTACCAGCACAAATAACTTCATCATCAACACTGCAATGTGGTTTCGCATTATCTTGCTGGACTTTGATTGAATGGTTCTACTGCCAATAGGCCATTTTTGTATCACGGGAATTAATTTCTCTGTAATTGTTCGAGTATAGACTGATCGAGTAACGTCGACGGTTGTTGTCACTAAAGTACCACGTTGACGATTTTTGAGTTTCTATTTGCTGGTTCTTGCACCACAAATAGCCAAATACCAATTTTTCCATTAAAATCAGATTTTCGATGAGTCGTACAACAGCGCCAAGGAACATAACTTTGCTCAACAAATTTTTACTTTTGCAAGATTGAATTGGTATTTCCTCTTCAGGAGCAAGATAAAATTTCACTTTCGTTAAGTAATGTCATTTTTAGTCGACATGAATGTACTTCAACATTTCTTTAAATTCATTGAATGAGTCGGACAACATACTGAGAGCATAGCGTACCCTCACTTCCTCTCATCTTGCAAGAAAGGTTTTAAGGTACCGGACAGTCTTTTTACAACACCTTCTTTTAAGACGCGATGCATACTTTGGTAACAGATCACGAAATGTTGATCAGTGTGAGTGGAGTTAGTTTCCCGCACTTTCTTAAGGATTAATTCCCGATTTGTACGTTTTCTTCCTGAATTTCTCTTTTTCTTGGATTCCGTATTAGCTACTGAAGATCCAGAATCTTACATGTTTTTGCTCTGTTCCGAATGCGATTAATGGTTTTTGAGGAAATGTGAAAATCCGCACTGATGCGCTTAATGGCACCATATTCTAATTTCCCATTATGAAAGAATTTGAGCGCAGATTCTAGAACTCTTTGCCGCTGACCGTTATTAAAATTTGGTTTTTTCACTTTTTGCGTGGTTTTTGACATGATGACCATATGCAAAAGAGTATTCGTAAATTACACTTTTGGCTCGTAACAAGATGGCAGTCAAGTTACTGTGGAGCCTACCATTAGATTGACGTGAGCTGATTGCAACACACCTGCCGAACTAACTAGTAAATCTCTTTAATGGCTCTAACAAATAAACTCCTTACATAAATTGTTGACGGGTAAAAAATTAAACTAACAATTGTTACAAAATGTAACCTGTTTAGTTCAAAAACTATTTTGACAAATGTCAACAGATGTTATTTTCAACTTCCATCGGCTACTAGATTCACTTTTTTCATAATTAATTTAAATGAATAATTACTGATATATTTAATTTTAATAATCCATTAAAAACTAAAATCGGACACTTATTTTGGAACTGAGGAAGTATTAAAATACTTGCGTATTGGCCTAGTTTACCATCATTAATATATTTTAAACTACACAATGATTTCTTTTAATTATGTAAAACCGAAATTAGACAAATTATTATTTAATAATTATATTTTAAATAAAAACTAATGTAAATTTTCTGATAAAATGAAATCAAAGATTTGCTCTTTTACGGAAACTGTAAATATGCGACCATTTTATCGGAAATTTGCTTTTCCTTTTTGAAAGAGCACACAATTTGAACCTATTAAGCGTTGCAAATAATTAGACCGTTTGTAAAAGAATTCTGATTGTATTTTGAGACATTCAGGGTAAATTAACCGTGATTTCAAAGGGGGTTTAAACTCAAACATTTTCTACCATTTTCTACATTAGTTTGCCTCTATTAAGAAGGGGAATTTGGTATGGATATCTCTCACAACATTAGAAGTATTAAAACGGTTAATATTTAGTCTCATATCATTATATAAATTATCGGTCTGAATATGCAAAGTGAATGAATCTGTATCCATATAACACAGTGTAACTTTAGAGCCAATCATGTGCTTGACAAATTTGTAATTAAAATTCTACATTAACCACTTCGATATTTCTAGTAAGACAAAACGCGAGGTTTGAGCTATTTGTGTATATTTATACTTAAACCTGACATAAATTCTCTTGTATAAGTTTAAGAAACGAATTTGAGCAAAAATAGAATATCCAAATATTTTACTACATACAGTTTTTCAAACATTGTGTAATTTAAGAATTTCGTAAAATCTGGCACGTTAGATCTATAATACATTTATTTGAACTATTTATTTTCTGCCTGGACTATAATAAGAAAATATATGAAAGCTTTGTGTTCTAATTTTTTATTATTTTAGGAAGTAAACGAAAACGAAAATTTGAACATCCAAGTAGTTCTTTAAGACCTTTGACGGAACGTGATCAAGATAGTAAGTTGTATTAAATATTAAATTTTCATACATCTTAGGTGTCGGGCCTATAGCGGTGTTGGTAATAAATTTCATGGGCGCATCTAACTTTGACCATAACTAAATATATACTTCATTGCTTTGCTGTATAAATAATTTCATATTTAGCGATACAGCTCACATACGTTCTATTCCTCTTCTCTTGTTTCTATATTTATGTTCAGTTTAACTAAAATGAAATCATAAATGTCTTTTAAAATAAGCCGAATTGTGTTGCATAACATCCATGCTTATCTAGTAAATAAATGTTAGACCGTGTTTAAATTCAACATGAGTTTTAATTTATTTTTATTTTTAATTGTTTCATATTTAAATAAGCATTCTAGCCTATAAAAATTCAATGTTGCAGTATCCGCGAACAGAATATAAGAGCCTGAGAGCTTTTCCCCATTATTTAAAATTAATCAATGATATTAATTGACAATTTTATGTCATTTTTATTATAAAAGAAACATATGGACTACAAATGTAATTGAATCAGAGACTCTCCCAATCCAACGAAAGAAACCACGTAATTATTTTTATCCACGCTGAAAATCAAAGATCTTCTCTTTTACGGAAACTGAGAAATCAAAGATTTGCTCTTTTACGGAAACTGTACATAGATCAAAACTTTCCAAAAAAAAAGATGTGCTTGCTTTTTACTTTCAGCATTTTGTTTTTACTTTAAAGAAAATCATATTAAAATGTCAAAGTGAAATTTAAAGCAGATTTTCAAATGCAGCAAAGCAGACTTTTTTTACACAAGTTATCGTTTTAGACAAGTGAAATATACAGTTAAAGCAACAAACAAATTCAAATCTTCTATTAAAGACTGAATGTGAAATAAAATTCTAAAAATATCATTAACGTGTTAAATAAAATAATCAATTGGAAGACTCGTTATTTACCAGTGACAGTACAGTGAATAAAGATTGTCACTATAGCATCTCTTGACATACAGACTATTTGTTCATGGTGATAAACTTATAGTCGGTCAGGTGCGAATTTAAGGATATACCACTTTCTCTCTTCAAACCCATCATGACCGTATTTAAGGATATCCGAATTTTCCTCCTTAAACCATAATGATTTTTCGCATTTCACTATTGTGGTTAGTACTTTTACTAACAGTTATATATAAATGTACTCCAAGTAATAACGTAAGCCCTTTCTATAATTATTAATTGCTAGATAAAATGCAAAGTAACCTCTCTCCGCTTATCACATCTAATTTGGTAAGGTAGAATGAAAACTCAAAATAATTCCCCCGCTCATCAAGTTCTTTTTATCATTGACAAAGTAGAAACAAGAATCTACTTTTTCCCCATTTGAACAGCCTCCGTTATTATTTTCTAGATCCGCTACTGGTATAGGTTATGTTGATTGGGGAATGTTAAATCAGAGATATGTAGTACTAAGTTGTTATATTAAGGGAAAAAATAAAAAACAATCCGCGAAGTGAACTAAGGAAATGACTAAATAATCAAAACACGCGAAGTTTTAAAACCAGAGGAAAATGACACACGGCAGAGGGTCAGCAATCGGCTGGTAAAATTAACTAACAGACTAATAAAAAAAAATTTATGGGTCGGCTAGTTAATTTTTCGTTTTTATTTGATCATTAGAATGATGGAATAAAACAATCAAACGAAACACAGCAGAGAACAGCAATTAGTTGAATCAGATCCACAGACAGATCATTTAGAAAATACGAATTAGTGGAACAATTGAATGAACAAACACACACGAGGACCAGAAAGGCAACACATCAGAGGAATAACAATCGAGTGAACAAATGAAGCAGAGCAATGAACTGATTAATTAGAAAATACGAATTAAAAGAATCAAATGAACAAAAATTACTTAACAACCGAAATCAATGACTAGATGATGAAGACGATTGCCAAATTAAATTCAAATAAATAAAATTATTAATCATACCAACGTATACTTTGCATATTTCAAATAAAATTTAAATTAATATTTTATAAATTTATATGTACTCCTGCTGACTTGAACTCCTTTGTTCTTCTTTTGTATCGTTCTTCTCGTTTTATTCGTCTTTTGTATCGTCTAATCTTCTGTATCGTTTTATTCGTTTATTCCCTCAATTATTATTTGCAGGTTGGTCTATCAGCTAATTTGTTCAACTGATTGTGTTTTTCTGCGGTGAGTGGTGGTCGTTTGGGAATGATTATAAAAACTTTTTCATTTTTATTTCCTTTTCTTATTTCAAATGTTGTTTTCTGCTTTTTAATTCATATAGTTTTTTTTTTCATGAATAAATAGTCACAATGGCTGAAAATGACACGAAATATTTTCAGCAAGAGTTACAATCTAACTACTGTTCTATAAGGGGTAAACCATAGGATTCGCATCGGGTGAATTCGTTAGCCATTGTTTCTCGGAAATGAAATGTGGAACACTTTTTTGTAAAAACGCTTGGTTTACTTTGACTCGATGAGCCGGTGCTGAGTCTTGTTGGAATGTAAACGGCTCCGAACCGAAATGTTTACCCACGCACGGCAGAAATACACCTTTTCTCGGTACTAAGTTGAATTTACCGTTACGCCACGGTCGACGAAAACCAGCGAAGGGAGATATTTGACTGCCACTGCGATCCATACCATGATGTTGCAGGTTTTTGCGAACAAATTTCCGCTTGACTTTCCCTTTAATCAAACGTGATTGTTTTGTTTGTTTATCATTGGCTGAATCGTGAAAGTTTTTTCATCCTAAGAAATGATTTTCGGAAAGTCGCCACGTTTGCAAGTGCACCGCTCCTTTCCTTTTTCGAGTCGCTGCCTACACTGCCGTTCGTCAATATGGTGAACTTTTTTCATCTTGTAGCCTCAATTGAAGTTAATTTTTTAGTATATTCGAATGTCCCAATCGGATATTTGCAGTTTTTTGCAATTTAAGTTGTATTGCATCGTGGATTTCGATCAATTTGGCTTTTTACTTTTCACACAATTTCTTTGCTTGTTACCAACTTTTTTCGACCGGATCGGCGGCGATCAGTGGCAACATTGCTGGTATCTATTGTTATGATGAAATAAACAAAAAAATTATTCACTTTCAAATGTTGCAGTTCACGAACAATAATAGCTGATTGTATATTTCCATCAAAATAGCTGATTGTGTATTTCCATTATCGAAAAACTGATGCGCGTTAAAAAATAATGCTTTTGTGTGCTAGTCGACAATAAAATTAAATGTCATTTTTGAACTTGGTAACAGAATTTTGCCAGAATTATGCCATTTTGTTATCCCATTCATGGTTTAAATTTAGATGCGCTCAGCATCGAGTAATCTGATAAGGTCTTAAGAACAATTTACTATAACTGGATGATAGGACAAATATTTTTTATAATTAAAAAGACGCCTTATAATAAAAAAAAATTGTCTGAATAGTAAATAACAATTTCTATATTTATAAAGTTAAAAAAAAATTGTATGTAGTTTTCTACTTTGTAAAAAATAGAAAAATCTTTGATATGTTAAGATATGTAATATTAAAAATGAATGGATTGTTTATTGCAACAAATATTTATGTAAAGCAGTTTAATAACTAAAGGTTTATACTTTATAAATTTCTATAAATACATTACAGTTTTCTAAACTTGTCTGTTATTCACTACCTAGATTAATTAAATCTTAGAAAACATACTGTACACGTGCATCAGGTAATTGAGCATTTTTATTTTCTACCAGTGTGTAAATTATTTTTCATTGTTTATTAACGCTGCATGTATTATTTTTTAATTTCCGACATTGTATTTAGTTGATTTACATTCTTCCTAAAATATTCTAAGGTTATAGTTATATTCATTGTAAAAATTTTTATGATATTTTAGCTTATATTTGTTATAACTAATTTTTATTTACTATTACATGTTTTGCATAACAAATTCCTCATTTGCTTTCCTTATTTTAAAACATTGTAATTATTGCTTGTAAATAGTTTATATTTATTTACTACGTTTACTAATATCATACTGCGCATTAATATGAGAAATATTTTTTATAAGGAATTAACAAAAGAATTATAAATATTTAAAACGTATAAATTATAAAGCACACTGATTCCTACAAAAAAATATAACAAAACCTATTCTAAGCGTCACTTTCCTTCTCTAGAAGAAATGAAGAATTTTCAGCTTCTTTATTTCCTACCCTCAATGTCCTCTTCCTTCTCTCCTCAATAATTATTTCCATTATCCCTATACTTTTACTCCTTCCCCTCCTTTTACATTACCCGCCAACACGTTTCTTCATCACTTCAATTCATTCTCGTACATGCGTTCACGCAATGCCCCCACCTTTTCTCATCTCTTCAACATATGCTACATATTCTCTGAATCATCCATCCAGTACTGGTTCCTCTTTCTTCACTCCCACATCTTCATCGTGCAATCATTCTTTGTTTGCATGCTTTCATCTGCTGTCATATACTCTGGCATTCCCTCACCCATTCAATATACTGAAATATTTCCTGTTATATCTCCCATTCCTTAATTCTTTCCATCTTTCATGCCCCTCAATATCATTCATCCTTTAACTTCATTTACAACTTCTCCACATCACACATTTTCTCAACCCATCTTTGTCTTACACGTTCTTCCTCTCTTTTGACTATTCATTCTAACATCTACTCCTGTTTTCATCCTCCAGACTATTCAAATAAACCATTTTCACTAATCTAACATTCTCATCCACCATAACCTTTCATATCTTACTCACTTCTTTATTCCAACATTTATACTTTCCAATTCTTGCAAAACTATCTCCACGTTTACTTTTTCACTCATTACTCTACATATTACATTTTCCATCTCCGCTCTTTCTTTTACTCTCCATACTTCCACTCCATATAACATAATACTTTATACACAAACTTCCATTGTTATGATTCTTATTCTCACCGAATCCCCTAATTTCCTTTCCCACGCACTTATAGTTTAACGTAAAACCTAAATATTTATAACATTTCACAGTTTCACATAACAGATCACATTTCCTCTTAACTCAAATTTAACTTTTTTATTGCTCCTCCCACCTCCCCTCTTACACACGATCGTTTTTTTCAACATTCACCTATAACCCTATTTTCTCCATACACTTATTCACCCTTTTAATCATTACTTTCATTTCTTGTCTTGTTTTCGCCGTACATATAAAATCATCCGCATATCCCAATGACCACACCTTTTCTTTCGCAACCTTTACCCTTCCACACTGCCCATTTCTCAACACATTTTCTAAATTTGACATGCATATATTAAAAAAGCTCCTACTCATTGGACATCTTTGTCTTATTTCAAACCATTCAGACACGCAATTTTCTACTCTTGCTCTTACTTTTGTCTCTTTATACATTTCTCTTTCAATCCCAATTATTCTTTCTGACTTCTTTCATCTTCATACACAGTTTCTCTCTCATTATGTTGCCAAATGCCTCTTGCAAATCTAAAAACATCATATATAACTTTCCTCCAGCACATAATTCGTGATTTATCTGATAATTTATGTTCACCTAATTATCAGTTGTATTTCTTCCCTTTATAAATCCATTTTGTGTTTTTGAGAACACGTGTTCTTATTCAAATAATTCACAACTCTTTTATGCATTATCCTTCCAAATAACCTATATACTCATTCATTATTGTAATCCCCTATAATTCTCCACTTGCGTCCTATCTTATCTCTTATATATCGGTATTATTTCACCTTCCTTCCATTGCTCTGGCATACTGTCTCTCCCATTCCACATTTCATTAACTTCCTCATCCTTTATATCCTCCTCATTGTAATCTATACCATTTCCATTCATTCTGTACCTATTCTCTCTTTTCCTTTTCTCCTCCCCCAAATCCCTCTGCATTTGCTCTCCCACTCTTTTATACTTACCATAGCAGCACTGGCCACCTACTTTTCTATGTTTCAAGCGACCTACTGCTTTGACATCTGGGGCCACTCACCACATATATAAGAAATTGTGCTAATCCAGAAGAGAGCGGCACAAGCATTGGAAGGCAAGTCAAAAAAGACATTATGCAAACTACTTTTCATAAAATACAAAATTTTGACGGCACCAGCTCTATATATCTATAATATCACCAAAGAAATACACAAGGGAGCTGAATCTAAAGAGAAAAGGGAAAACATCCACACCTACAATACAAGGAACAAGACTAAATAGGAGATCCCAAACATACGTTTAAGGATGACTGAATATCTCGGTAGGAGAAACACAACGCACAGCATGTGTCCTGAAAGCTGGAAGTTGCTTAATCAGATGACTTAAGCTGTACAGTTGCAATAGAGCTATCTAGCTCTCTATATATCTATATTGGAAATATTCAGATGGTACTTTTCTCTATGATCGCTACTAACATTTCTAAGGTTCACAATAATTTTTAATGGCGTATTGCATTATAATAAATACTTACAAAGGCTCATGAACAAGCTTAGTGTAGTTAGGATTTCTATCATTTCACAAGAACGCATGCTCTACATATTGGAGGCCATATCAGGCTGGTAGTTCCACTGAGTTCAATACAGTTTCAAAGGCGTTATGTGCTGTTAGCTCCTCCTTTTTTGGAGACCGATAAAAATGCTTATTTTAATTTTACCATCGCTGTAAATTTTTGACCATTACATAGTTTTTCATTAATCTTAGTTTGTTTTAAAGTGGAGGCCGCAGGATATTCTCCCCTTCAATTAATTATTTCTTTTTTACATTTATTTGTCTACGAGTCTTTTTCACTTATTAATGAAACAACAGTAAGTATTTGGTGAACACTCACCACATCCCCAGAAGAAAGTCAATGATCTTCGAATCCCTACAAATATTTAGTTTCTATGGATGAAGCGATGCTGTCAACTAAGGCAACAAATCATTAATATTAAACAAGAAACATAACAGACATGAGGTGACCAAGATATATTCTTGTAACTTACTTTTATACTCTTATGCCTCCTGTGGAGTTATACTTTCCTATGAGATTATGACTTGTTCGTTAATTGAAACCGCATACTTATAATTTTATTTGTTGATATAAATGTTTTTTAGTCTATTAATGTTTCTAGAAATCAGACTACAACTTTATGTTTTAACATAAAGTTCCAGTTTTTGCAGCAACAACTATTAAAAAGCGGTGGAAGGGAGAGCAACCTTATGCTCGAATTATAATCCGCACATTGCAATCCGCATATCCGCACATTGCAAATTATAAGCTTTTGTAGTACAAATTTATTTATCTGACAATTTTTATAATAAATTTATTTTATTTTGCTATTTTCTTTGCTTTTGTATTTTGTTACTATTTCTTTTGAGATGTAGTTTGTTATATAATTACGTAAATGAATATAGTTGAGTAATATAATTTAATTACTATTATTAATAATATTTTGTTTTGGTTGTAGATCAACTGCACCGAGTTGACATCAAAGCCGAACCTCTAGGTAAGTGATCTTGTACACAATTCTTTCAAGTAATGAAAATTTTACTAGAAAATGTATTTTTAGACTTCAATGGCTCAAAAAGCTACTTGCCATTTTGGTTCTAATTTTTAAAAAAATCGAAAGTTCTTCGAAAGTTATTAAGTTATTTATTTGCGCGAGTTTTGAAAATCTGTAAATTATCCACAAGTGATTGAATGGCATCCGAATTTTACTCTGTAACAAATAGTGTTTTAAACTATTGCGGTCCATTTTCTCGAAAAGTGGATGCGTTAAAAAAAAAAACTTGGGGAACATGTCTTAAGACCCAGGGATCTCAATTTTGTGGACACGGGAACAATGACTCAAAAGCGACAGCGGGGAACAATGACTCTAAAGCGACAGCGTTGACAATGACTCAAAAGCGACAGCGAGGAACAATAACTCAAAAGCGACTGCGGGGAAAAAGTAAGTCAAAAACGGCAGCATGCCGCGCCAAAGCGGACAGCGAAGCTATTCGCGCCGTAGGCAAATATGGGGACCAGGGAATTAATGGGTTGGCGAATTCGTAAATAGACGAATTCACAAGGCCAAGGCAGTCTGGCCTGCGAAGCACGCCAGACTGCTCTTTTAGAAATCAGCGGAAAAGTGTGTCAAGAGCGGCCGCAGGCTGCGGCAAAGCGGATAACGAAGCTGTCCGCGCTGTAGGCAAATATGAGGACCATGGGATTAATGGGTTGGCAAATTCGTGCATAGACGGGTTCACAAGCCTAATGCAGTCTGGCGTGCTTCTCACGCCGTACTGATCTTTTAGAAATTAGACGAAAAGAGAGTCAAGAGCGGTCGTATGCCACGGCAAAGAGGACAGCGGAGCTGTCTGCAGCGTAGGCAATTACGAGGAAAAAGTGAGTCAAAACTGCGCGAGGCCGCGACAAAACCGGAAAGTAAAGATCGCGCGCCGTAGTCAAGTACGGGAACCGGGGGATTAATGATAGGCGATTTATAAATTACGCAAGTTTTATTTAATTTACCCTAAAGAATTATTATGCAAATTGAATTTATGAGTTATAAGATGATAGTCAAAATTAAAAGGTTGAACTTTTATTTTATGCCAGATATAACAAATCGTAGGACTTCCAGTATATGAAAGATGGCGTGGCGATCACGTCCTCGAATTTTTTGACTATGAATTTGAATATAGTACGGTACGACAAAGAACATGAGTATTAACATAGCTTGCCGAGGGCATTTAGAAGTAGGGGAACTAAAGGATACATTTAGTTTTTACTAGCTTTATATTTGCTAGGCTTTAATCATTTTTGTTTTACAAATCTAAAATCATTATAAATATTATAAAGTATTTAGATTTCGATATATTATGAAATTGCCATTAAGTTTAATAAGGGACACTTTAGAAAACTTTTCTTCATGTAGTCACAATGTAAGAGTCCAAGCGCGCTACTAATACGTGGCCTGCGATGCAGTTTGAAATATTTGTACAACGTTGCCATATAGTGCAAAATTTGTTGTTAATTAGTTATACACAAAGTTTTAGATTTTTACTTTTTTTGCGTACACCTATTGTTTTTCTCTATGTAAATTAAACTTTCAGGCAGTCTAGAAAGAGGAAAACTATAGGTATAAGGGCAAATTATTTAAATAGTACGGAATAAATAGAAGGATTTTAAAATACAATATTTTCAATAAATCAAAGATTGCCAACAATTTAAATCAAGATTAAAGTTTCAAATTGACGTTCAAGAAAATATCAGATAAAATATACATTGCATTATTAATCATTTATTTCAAGTATCATAATAAGTTGTAATGTATGCTGAAAATAAAATATATGAATTAATAATAGAGTAATTATTTAATTTATATTATTTGCATATTAAAAACTAAACGGACCATGTGGCAACATTACAATTTAATCAGAACGTAACGTGAATACTACACCGCAAACGCTATTTCACTTATCAATCCAGACTCAAACATCGTGAATATCGCGTATTTCTAGGGCACCCATTGGACTCGTGCGATGCGACTACGCCCATTTTTTTATATCGAATAATAAATTTTCTTTTCAAGTTCGTGTTACAAATAAAACGATTTATTAAGGTTATTGATATTTATATATTTGACTTCTTGCATTTAAAGTATTGGTTACTGCATTTGGCTTGTATTGTTTTAGATCCTAATTTGAGTCCCATTTATCAAGCGGGCGGAATAAGTCCATATGGACCATCTTTATCACCCGGCCATCCTCATCACATTTACATGCCGAACATTGGTAATCATCCATGCATGAACCTCAAAGCATCTCCATCATCACCACAACAACAGCAAGCTTTGTCAACCTGTCCCCAAACGCAAGTGGACCCCACGGGAGCAGATATGACAGGCGGTGTTGTTGTTCAGCATTGTCAGCAGTCGCCCGTAGGTGGTCTGTATTGTCCTACACCGGGACCTACATTGAATAATTTAGGCAGCTTGCCCACAGAAACCCAACAGAATGTATGCACACTACCGCCTATCGCTGTGTTACCGAGACCAATGCCGACAACCGGCACTAATGCTAACTGGAATATTGTCTCCAATCAGAATGAATTGGGTAAGTATTAATAATATCCCTGAAAAACAATAATAAGTTTGAATCATTTTGTTATATTTCTTATGTGTGTGGGCCCTAAGCTCTTTACGCACATTTTATCAAAGCAAACTACCAGATATACGGGATGTCCCATTCATCTGTCAGTCTTGAATATCTCATTTAATAATACCATTATAAAAATATTTCTGTTCGAAATCTTACCTAAATATTTTTTTGTACAGGGCATCCCGAAAGTATTGACACAGAACAGAACTTTTATTGTAGGAGAAGGTCGGGTAGCCCAGGATGCTTAAATGAATTGCGAATAAAATACAGTAAACAAATTTTTTATCTTTATTTTAATCTTAAAATATATGAAAAATACTTTGGCCTTAATTTTTTGGCAACACAAAAGGTAGCCCCGGACATAATTAATGGTGGCCCAATCGTTTCTTGGTCTTACAAATATTCCAATAATAATGAATATTTGAAGAATCTAAATAAACACATTCTTCATGGGCCCAATCTTTGCATTCATAGCACTGAATCCAGTCTTCTTCAAAAGTTATTCCACATATAATGTATGTGAAATAACTTTTCCTCGATCTTCTTTAGAAAGACTTTGTCCTCAACGTCTTTTTAGCGTCTTTGCCTTTTTGCTTTTTCACTTCGTTTTCTTTATTGCCTTTACTTTTCTGTCTGTACTCTAGATCTTTTTTATACGCTGAAGATGTTAATATTTTGCTCTTTTGGGTTTTTTGAGCCTACGTTACTAAACGTTTTTTTTTACGCATTAGGAAATTGTGACAGTTGTTTTAATAACTCTATCGTGCTGCTTGAAGGCACTGGTTCAGTTACAGGCAATACGCGACAAGTGGGCACTAGCGATGAAGTATGATTGAGAATAATTTCTTTAGAAACACCTTCTTCCGCAACGTATGACATTAATGACAGTAAAAAATCAATGTCAATAAAGATTTCAGGGTTGAAAGGATAAATTCCGTTTTGTACTATTTCTATCCTAGCTGATCTGCCGAAATGTCACTAACTTCGCCCACAAGTGCAGTACTATCGTAATTAGATTCAAGCCGCTGGGTTTCGTATCATCCATGCTGAACTTGCAGTGGAAAATGCTGCCTTAAAAGGTTTTAAAAATATCCTGTCCAACAGCTGTAACTTATGAGTTGTATGCGGTGGTATGCTCAGCATATGAATGTAATGTTTACGTGCATATTCTATAACTGCCATGACAAACATTGCCATCCAAATTTAAGAGGACAGGATTCGTTTAGACGTCTTTCTGTAGATGTTAATTTGCCCCCTTTTATCGAAACTTGTTTATTTCCCCTTTTATCGAAGTAACATTATCATTTTTATGCAAATTTGATATGCCTGTTTCAACGGCATTGTAAATACGAGAAGGAGGGAATTTATATTTCTTATGAAGGTGATTATTAAGATGATCAAAGAAACGGTTAACTTGTGTTTTATTGGGCCCAACAACCCGCGCAATGCTAGTCGATTCCGAAGTTCTTAAAACAATATCCGGTTATTCTTTTTTAAAGCTATAAGAAAGTCTTTTCCTGCTATTCTCATCTCTTTAATCTATGAGGGATTTTGAGACTTTCTGCTAAATCAAATGCTATGTCAAATTCTTTAACGCATTCATGAAGTCGTTTAGAAAAGTTCTCAGAAAATGTGGATTCAAATCGTCCCAACTTCTGTTGGAAAGCAACCTCTCTGCCACTTTTCAAAACTTTCATGCGATTGTGAAGTGGGCTTCTTGATATATCATTCCTATCTGCCGCTTGTCTTACTGATAACTTGCCTTTCATCACATACTTAACTGGTTCTTTCATTTTATTTTCATCCCATTTTCCACTAAATATCCTCATATTTTAAGTCTTTCTACAACACCGAAACACTATTTTAAAATACTTTTCATAAACGATCAAATTGATAAAACAATTGTAGTTTGTTAGAATAAAAATTGCGAAATTCAAAGAATGTCTTCAAAGGAGTGCCCGGCATTATCGTGTCCGGGGGTATCCGATTGCTATCATGCAACATTTTTAGATACAGCTCTTAAATTGTACAGGAAACAGGAAATGTTTCAAATATTATTACAAACTTTAAATATATCAAATTTCCTAAAACCTTAAAGAACAGAGAAGTAAGGAATAGACTTAGTACTTAATTATATTTTATAACCTCCAACGAAGAAGAAAAATTTTTGCCGGGAGCTAAACAGACATTTGCGTCTAACACACTCGGCGTCCATGTCGCCACTCCATGTCGCATCTGAGTTGCATTTATTTTTACTGTAGAGGCCGTACATTTAAAATAACAATTACCCTACGCAATCTTGGTTGGTTTCTTAGAAATTGAAGTCCGGGGCTACCTGACATTCCCCTACTATTGAAACAGAATTTTCTTTTGTTAAATACAGCATCCTTCATATCGTTGCATTTTATGAAACTGTAGGCACGTTTAATAATATACATTATGATACCATATTTTTAATGTAGGGTTATAGACTTGACTTATAGCTATTTTAATAACAAATAGTAGCGTTGCACGATAAGTGGAAATTTATAACTTTTGTTCGTGTACTTATAAAGTTTTGTCACAGTGCAGCAAAGATTTTTGATGATGGTAGTACCGTTCTGGTTACTTGTAGTTGAAAAACTGTACCAGAGCTATACTGTTTACAGATATCTTGCTACATGAGAAATATAATAAATGAAAACTTACTTATTTTAAATTGAGTACATTATTAAATCAACCGAAAGAAAAAAGACACTTAGCAGCGGTAATATGCAATGCACATTATTATATACCTAAAGTTAATACTTTTCAAAAAGTGCAGATATTAATAAATTGCAGGTTTTAATAAATTCCTATAGTAATAAATTCCATATTTAGTCTCTGCGTATGAGACATTACAGTCTCTGATAGCTCAGAAATCGATCGATTAGTTTGTTTACAGTGAGTATTTAAAAATAGGCAATTGTGTAAAAAAAACATTGGAATTACGTCAACGTTTTCGTTTGTTGATTTTTTACGGTTTTACTGAAGGCTTAACATAGCGACACTGTCATGCTTTGTTCAACTTTTGGTAAAGAAGTATCATCAGAAAAACTATTTACAGATAATTTGTAAGTTTCGAAATTGTCGAGACCTCAGTCTGGACAATGAATTTTGTAACGTTCGCCCAAAATCAAACATAACACCAAATGTAGATGTGATAGAAGAGCTAAAAAAGAATGTTAACCCAGTAGATCATTCAATTTGACTAGGGAAAAAAAAACAGTGATGTAAGGGGTGGGGGTTATATTAAAATGCGATGCAAATACCGACCAATATAAAACAGTCAATAATAGACAAGTAGGGGACAAAGTTGATGTTCTCGATATGAGGAAAATATAGCCTTGTGTAATTTATGGAGTAAGGGCGGAAGAAGATGTACCAGATCTAAACATTCTGAAAGAGCAAATTATAAAACAAGACAATCTAAGCTGCAAAGAAATTGAAGTAAACATTCTAAATAAAAGATACACGTCAAACTAGAACTTCGATATCATAGTGTTATACCGACAGTTTTCCAAGAAATAAGCAAAAATACAAAGGTAAAAGTAGGCTGGAAGAAATGCTATGTAAACGAACATATAGGTCCTGCAATGCTACAAATGTTGGGCATACGGGCATCATGCTTCTGAGTGTTACAATGAGCAAGTTTTCCCGAGACGTTCGGAATTCCATGAATTGAAACACTGTAGGAGTGTTTTATATTGCGTTAACTATAGGTGGTTTATATTAATGCGGAAAGTCTGTTTCACATACGCATCACATAGCAAGGTCACACACATGTGAAAGTTATAAGGAAGCTTTAAGAAAACAAAAAGAGAAAATAGAATATTGTGAATCCCAAAATAATATACAATTAATGAACATAAAAATAGATCAAGATCAAAGCATAGAAGCGAAACCAGCAAAAACAATAAATACTAACTGTAAACAACAGAAAAAATAGACACACAAAAGGCTAAAGAAATGTTAAAAATTGGATTAATAAATATACGGAGTTTAAAAAACAAACTAGATGAAGCGATGACAATTATATTAAACGGAAACATGGCTAGAAGATGGCGAAATACTACAAAATAGAAGACTACGAAGAAATATTTGACTGCAGAAACAGTAAAGGTGCCGTAGTAGCAATGTACGTGAAGAGAGATCTACAAGTAAAAAAGTTGGAAACGGCAAGCATAGGGAATCAATGTAATGCAGTTCATGTACAATTAAGTAACATAGATATTATAACGATATATAAACCTTCCTCAACAAATATGCACGAATTCTTTCAAGAAATGGACAAAGTATTGGAAACAAGGGCGCCAGAAAGCTAACTGTACTGTTGGGAGATATAAATATAGATATTGTTAATAAAACGAAAAAAGAAGACGAACTATACACACTAATGCTAACACAGAATGGCTATAGAATAACAAATACAATCAATGAAACCCACTATACTCGCCAGGGTGAAAATGGAAGAGGCACAATGTTAGATCGCGTCATAAGCAACAAACCAGAGAATTAAATTTCGCGTCAACTTAAACACAAATCATATACAAAACACAAGGTCATAATTACAGAATGGGATACAAAATTACAAAAACGCTCAATAAGCAATATAAAAATTAAGAAGATTAAAGTCGATTACGATAAAGTTAGAAAAACAATAAGGGAAGAGTTAAAAAATAATCAAATAAGAGATTGGAAACACTTGATAGGTTTAATAACGAGGGCTGTAGAGAAACACAGAGAAGTAAATAACTGGATAAATAAGGAAGTCTTAAAGAAATCAAAGATGGCAAAAATTGATTATAAGAAAGCAAAAAAGGAAGTAGAGGAAACAGATTCCACATAAAACCCAGGAAACAGAGATTCTACAATAACAAATTTACATTAGCGACCGGGAATCCCAGAAAGATGTGGAATACAATAAATATTGTATTAAATAAAGGAATATTAAAAATAAGTATAACTGCGATAAGTTACTTATACAAGAAAAAGAAAGAACGGAAGAAGGTGAAATTGCCGAATAGTTTAACAATTACTTCGCAAATATAGGTAAAGACAGCTAAAAATATACGTAAACTCGGAGAGGCCGATATTCATGGAAGATTGCAATACAGAAGAAATATGAAAATTATCAGTTAGTTAGAAAATGATAAGGCATCAGGGCCAGACAAAATCTAAATAGAATTAATAAAAAGAATAGCAAAAGTAATAGCACCTATATTAAATAGAAATAGCACCTATTAAATACAAAGTGGCATCTTTCCAGAAGAACTGAAAGAAACTTTAATCATCCCGATATACAAGAGCGATGAAGGAACGGAAATCTCAAATTATATACAAATAGCACTTACATTCATATTAGGAAAAATATTTTAAGAAATAATAAAAACGAGACTAGAAAAGTATTTAAACAAAAATAATTCTTCGCTAACATACAACACGGATTCCAAAAAGATTCAGATACTACATGTGCAACTCTAGACTTTCTAAACAAAATTTATGAAGAAGTAGACAAGGAAAAGATTGGAGTATTTTGAAAAAAGTAACGCTTAATATAAACGTATTATGCATGTGTTTGCCGATGACACATGTGTGTTATGGACTGGAGAAAACGAACAAGAACTAGAGGATGTAACAAACAAGGATCTAAAAAGCTTACTGGACTGGCTGAAAACTAATCTATTGTAAATTCATATAACAAAAACGAAACACCTGATCTTCAAGTAAAGAAACTAAAAGCTGAGGAAACCCATAAAAATAAAAATTGATGTAGTAGATGAAGTAAAAGATACAAATACTTAGGACTGACTATCGACAACAAGTTGGGCTGGGCAGCATATACAAATAATATATGTAAGAAAATCGCTCCCATTACAGTAGTACTGAGACGCCTCTCCAAGTTTCTCCCAATAAGCACAATAGAACCTATACTAAAAGCACACATCTTCAGTCACATAAATTACCAAATACTAACATGGGGTAACACTTCTAAGAAAAACCTAAATAAAATCAAAGTCAAGCAATCAAAATCAATAAAGGCAGCATATGGATTAAGGAGCATATGGGCTAAGGAGCAACATAAGTACAAAAGAAATACACAGGTAAACAATGTTAGTTAAAACAAAACGTGATTATCACAACTACATTAGATTGGAACAAATAAGAAGAGGTCAAATCAAAAACAGAATTAAAACAAATCTAAAATACAACAAGCAAATGCATGATCTCAACACCAGGAGACAGAACAGCATACACATGGTACAGCCAAGGACAGAAGCTAGAAAGAAACGAATAGAATATGTAGGCGCGAAGATCCATAACGAAGTACCCCAAAGATAATCTAAATCAACTAAAGAAAGCAGCAAAAGGATATTTCATAGAAATGGAAGGAAACGAGTATATTTTTCTAGTATATAAATATCTAGTATATTTTTTCTTTTCTTTACTTTTGTACTTTTTTATTGTTTATATATTACATAATTATTTACATATTATATACTATAGAGACTTACGCAAACTAAAACTCGTGTCAATTAGTGTACGGAAATGTTCCAAAAGTTCACCGAGGAACTGAAAAATCTGTAAATATCATCTTAAGTAATGAATCTTTCTATAGGGTATTTTCATAGAAGCCGGAAAGTAAGCAACAATCAACTTTTCGGATATTGCAAGTTGAACTGAACCCAAAAAACGTTCGCACGATGCATATCCAACGAAATGATTCAATCACCGAAAACGTTCCAACACCTTTCATCATGACAATGCCAGCTCTCACACAACACGTCTAACAATTCATTATTTGAAGAAGAACCACATCGCACTAATGTCTCATTGTCCGTATTCACCTCATCTTTCTATTTCCTAATCCTCAAGGCGTGGACAGCGATTTTCATTACCTCAAGAAACTGTGGATTGTTTCAAAATCTGTTTTTGAGATACCACGTGCAGAATGGAAAGCACAAACTTTCGAGAATTGGTCTGAACGCATGCAAACTTTTATTTTACACTTGTGTAAAGCTTAGAGGCGAATATTTTGAAAAGCAATAAAACGATTTGAAACGTTCATGAACGAGAGTATATTTATTTTATACGAGAGCAGGTCACAAGTAGTTATGCCAATAGCTTGGTAGAAATCCAAAAGGTTTACTTTAAAACGCCGTAAATCTATATCTGTCAGAGCCGGGTTTTAGGAGCCTGTGGGAGCATACCAGCAAAATTATTTTGATCGACGCTCATCAACTAGACAATCTAAACCAGTGGTTCTTAACCTTTTAATGATCGCGCCCCCCACAAATTTTTAAAATGTTTTCGCGGCCCCTCTCACCTATCCTGTTCCCTGTTTCTGAGATATATTTTTCTAATCATAGTTTAGAGAAATAGATTTTATTTGCTACTTGGAGAAATAGATATAGTTGGAGAAATTGATTATAGCTTTGAGAAATTTATTTATTTATTTATTTTTTATTTATATAACACAGTACAATAAAAGTTTGTACATAATAAAAATAAGTAAATAAAAATAGAAAAGTAAGATATACAAAATCTATATAAACTGAAATATGATATATTAGTTGGTAGTCACAGAAACTGTT
>WYDF02064680.1:1269-11647 GCA_009867245.2 Adranes taylori
GTTTACGAATACTCAAGAACATTATTTAAAATAACAAACAATTACACCACCTCAAACATTCTTTCATTATTGTCTTCAAAATGTTGTTGTTGTAAACCTCTGATTACCTTTATTTTCTTTCCACATAAGAAAAATTGTATTGAACAAGTTAATATATTCTTATTCAATCCTTAGAGGATATGATCATTTGGAAGAATATTGTAACGTGTAGATTTGTCCACGTTCCTATTAAGTTCGAGTTAAGGTTGAGATTAGAAAGATTGAACATGTAATACTTAAAAAAGATACAATAAATTCAGGGCACAAAGATCTTTTGATGAGTTGTTAACAGTAAACATGTTGTATGCTACTGAAAAGCCTGACAAGTAGTAATTCACATTTAGAGAACACGTGTTTCCGAGGTGTTTAGCGTTGAAATTATCGGAAGAATAGCGGATGTAATAACAATAATCTAAATGCGCTATGTCAGAGTGTAAGTGAACAAATTAATTTACCTGGTAATTCATTGATAATAAATGAATGGACGCTGTGTGAAGTTTATCAGTATAGGTACCAGAAGTACATCTGATTTGATTGATCTCAATTACGATAGAAGGTAATTACCCTGACAGCAGTATAGACAAACACTTAAGTGGATGGAATACATGGACTAAATGTATTTTATCAGAAGAGGGGAATAACGAAGATTCTAATCATGACGAAAAATATGCATATCGGTATGTGGAAGGGGATCAGTATGTATAAAAACGATGCCCAGGTAGAGGGATCGCCAATTTTGGGCATCCGCCGGACGTCCGAATCATAATGTACTAAGTAGCGAAATAATAATCCGGAATAAAATAATATTAAATATCGAAGTACGCTTCAGTGTTGGAGTCTACATTTTTAATGTAATGAAAGAGTATTACTCCAATACTCCATTTAATAACATTTGCAATTTTAGATGAGCTTTCGAGCCCAGAAAATTGAATTCGTTGTTATCATGTTTCTGGTAAACTATTACCACATCATCAGAACTCATGTGTCTGCATGTTGAATTAGAAGTATTTCTTTAAAAATTTTAACATTTTATGTGAGCATTAGGAAAATAACAAATAATATATTTTATTAACTTTAAAAACATTTTGTTAACAAGATATTTAAATAAAGTTAACAAAAATATAAGTATATTATTTGTTGTTTTCCAAATACTCACATAAACTGTTAACATTTTTAAAGAAATACTTTTAAATCAACATGCAGACACATGAGTTCTAATGATGTGGTAATTGTTTCCACGAAACATGTCAACAACTAATTCAATTTTGTGGGCTCGTAAGCTCATCTAAAATTGCAATTGTTATTAAATGGAATATTAGTCTTTCAATTAGATTAATAATTAAATAAAAAATGTACTTAGCATTAATATTTTTGGGATAAATTAACTTGAGTAAAATTTTGACGAATAAAATAAAGTCGACTGTAATTAGTAACAAGTTGGTTGAAGATGGTAAAGCCAAAATAAATAATTCAGATAATGTTGTGTTACTCTAAAATAATAAATAAATAGTTTGTGTACAGCGGCAAAATATGTAAGTACCTAGTTTAACATTTCTTTGATCTAACTGAACAAATCATATTGTCACTTTTATTCAAGTGTTGATTTATTTTATTCATTGCAAAACGTTGATTACCTTAGAACGTTCCGCATCAATTATTCAATTAATAATTTTGCTATAAGTAGCTAAACAAAAGTGCTATGTAATAAAATACCGAAGGAGTCAGGTACCTATAATTGTGTGCATGGGATTGTTACGTCCCATATAAAAATCACCCATGTTGCGTCGGAGAGAAAAACCTTCGGCCCTAAATTAACTGTCACAATATGAGCTTCGTTATTTACTACTTATATTTACTTCTTTCTGTACCACTATCTAAGTGGTAAATAACGAAGTAAATTTTCATTCGTTTTTTTTGTCTTGTATTACTTCGAAGTAAGGCTTGCTTCAATCAGTTCTTTTAGGTATGTTTCTTACAATGGACTTATATGTATCGTCGTTCCGGAAGAACAATGTCGCAATAAAATAAAATTTGATGCGTATTCTCTTTGGAAGAATATAGACAGAAAGGTTAGAGTGTCTAATTCATTAGAGATGTACAGTGTTTGAAACTAAAGTGACGTAAGTGCTTCTTAAGAGTTATAATTAATGCCTACCAGAGCAAGTTTTACTGGAACAACGACGTAAGTGTACTACATAGCATTATTCTTCAAATATTTAGAGAATGATTAAGTCATAACTGTTTTTTTTGAAATTTTATCCGGTCTCTTGACGTAATTGTTCTTTTTTGGGATGTCGTCAACCTGAAGATTTCAACAGGTATTAACTACCGCACTTCTTACATGGATGAAATATTTATTCCCCAGCGATTATCGGTTCTCTATCGGTAAGCACTAAATAGTGTTGATAATCAATAATTTTTGTTAAAAGTGAATTACAAGACTTTTACAGCTAGCTTTAGTATCTAGTGATAAGCAGAGTAATGAATGTCAAATTGTAATAGTATGTTGCCAAAAATCAGACTTAAAAAAACAAGGAAGCTGAGAGTTCGCAGCATTATATTAGTGATGGGACAAGTCAAGTAATTAAAATTTAAAAAGGATTTCTAAAATTTCATAGGATGAGCGGAATAATTCAAATGCATTAGATTTCTCTCACGATCGAGTGGTAATTATAAACCACCTGGTGCTGAAGAACCGTTAGATAGTTTGTCAAAATCAATTCCTGAAGCAGTTGGCAATTAGGCAGAATCAAATATTGATCAGTCCAGCAAAAGTGTTATTAGCAACGCTTCTCGAGCTTCTATGAAAAGTAGGAAGAAAGTGCGAAATGTTGAAAATTGGAAAACAGTTATTGAAAAACTCCGGAAATAATTATAAGTCTAGGACAGGACAAATTGTTGAAGTAAGAAAGATGAGACCATGTACTCTCTCTTGCCGAAAAAGTTTATCTGTAAACTTCAGAGTTCAACTCTTATGCTGGAGACTAGCTTCATTCAAAAAGTAGCGAGATTTGCTGGATCCTTGAATTGAAGACTAAAAACTTAATAACCGTCGCAAAAAACTCTTTTACGCAATTTTTTGTCCGACTGTAGACTAAAAACTTCACTTATAAAAGCAATTAGTCAGGAAGCGTTTTATTTCAGTTGCTCAAAGAGTTCAAGTAAGCATAAAGAATTCAATATGAATTTTGCACGAATTATTTTGAGTACAATCTATGTGTAAACGCTACTAGGTTTATTTCATAAGCTGAACTCTGATATTAGTATTCAATATTTATAATAACAATAATATTTTCATCATGTTGTTTAAAATTAAGTCACTTATAAATAATTTTCTCGTGCACATAAATTTAATTATTTATGAAGAACATTAAAACATATATTTTAAATAATTCTCTCTGAATTGTTATTTTGATATAATTACAAATGCTGTGTATATATTTCCAAAACAGCACAAGAGAAGTTTATATGTATTTAAAGTGGCAGAAGTCGAGTTAATCAAGTTTTATTATTCCACTTTTCCAGGGTTTACTTATTTGAAATTAAATGTCTAATTAGCTAATTAGGACATAGAATTAATAGATTTGAATCTAGTTGTAACAGCTAACTTTTGTATAGAAGTGTTTTGAAGCAGAGATGTGTACGATACGTAAAGAAACATCTAATTTTAAAATATGTAATATCAAATTGACAAGTAGCTACAAAGAAAGAGCGTTTAGAAGATATTTTAAGATACAAATCGTGTGCTAGATTTCGGAAACTGTGACTTAGAACAATTGAAGTTGACTCCCATTATTCGCTAATTAAGTTGTTAATGTCCTGGGACCATCAGCGTCCTGAGAGTCGTGTTCAAATTTACTAGGACACTTAAGTTCAGATTGTCAAGATTGTGCTCAATATGTGATCTATTTATACAAAAAGTTTCCGCAGCAGAAGCTGACCAGTTAAAAACTTCTTTGAACAGATGTAGGGGGAGACAGTAGTTATGCTTCGATTTTATACAAAATTTCCTCCTACTTCATGTGAGGGACATCTTAGGCTTTACGTGTTGCCAGCTTTGGTACTATATATGTGAGGCGACTTTCCTTAGCACTCAAAGGGCATCAATGAACGTCTACGATGAGTTTGTAGCCGGAAAAGAAAAAAATGAAGTAACTTCTTTATCTTTTCATCATTGATGTTACATTTCGGCATTTAATATTATCTAGTACATTTTATCCGTGACAAAATAATAATTATGTCATCATGCGTTTCATTGACATGTTGATTCACTTCTCTCTGAACCCGTTTGACACGATTAGTTAGTTAGATATTTCCTGCCCGTTGCCATTCATTTCTTGGTGGACAAGATTTTCATTAATTTCGAAAAAAGCATACTGCTGAAGTTCCTAAACATTGTGTTACCAAAACCCAGACATGCCTTCAGAATCCATACCGCTTTAACTTGTTCAAAGCGCAACAAATTAAATTTTTGATTTTACGATACATTATCGATCGATATATTCTTCAATAAAAATCCGCAACCCCCAATAAGCCTATTGTGAATATATCGTATTCAAATGCCCATGTGTTTCTAGAAATAAGAGATACCTATAATGAATCTTGGTGTCACTCTGTTATATGAAGTAAAACAGTTATAGCTGATGAATTAAAACTTTTCCCTTTGTATAATGAACATATCCCGATTAATCCCGCCAAAGTTAAGGAGCTGAAAACGTTATGTACTGTATTCAACTTTAGGAGAAGGGGCCATTTGATTGGTTGTAGACCTGTTCTGGATTTGTTTTCAATTTCACCGTATTTCAATTTGTTGTTCACCCTCTTACGATTCATTGATAGTTGTTACAGGACTTGATACTATTAAAGCAGGATCGAGGTTATGTTTTTGACAACTATACCGCTTTTATTATTCTGATTGTTTGTATATAAATATGTTCTGCATGAGTTCTCAGGATGGGTAAGAAATTTCTTGATCTTAATATTATTATAATAAAGTACTCAAATTCATATATGGGTAAACACAAAAATATTTGTACGCAACAACAAGGTAATAAATATAGCGTTTATTCTATTTCATATTTATAACTTCATATGTATGACTCGATTCGCGATTTTAAATTACTGATATTGCGATTATATGGCGATTTTAATAGCTTCTATTTATAATTCAAGATTTTATTAAGATGATTCCATTATCATCTCGCATTATTAGAATACCAAATAAAATGTAACGTACCAGTGATAAATTATTTCTGATAGTATTTTGTTCTTCTCATTGGATTTGGACTCTCTTTTACTTATCTAGGACGTGAGTAGAATTAAGTGGTTGAATGATGAAAGTATTTACTCGCTGTCCGCGAAATAATAGTGGAATAATCGTCGGTGGTGATCTTCCCGGCTTACTTTGTAGAGCCATCCCTTGCCTGGAGTAGGAGGTAATGGCACATCGCCTGGAGCTGTGGGTGGTAGCGGTGAACCTGGGGGGTGATGTTGAGTCTTCGCCCTGTTGCATCGATGGAATGGATGGCGAAGGTGCATCTACTAGCATGCGAGGAGTGCAGCTTGATTAGCCTACCTGGAGTTTGATCTCCGGCATCCCCGTTGGTGTGAGCTTCACGTTTGCCATCCCTCTTCCGCTGATGCTGACCTTTACATTTTCGCATTCACGAAGTTTCTTGTCAAGGAAAGGTAGTGAAATAATGATGGGAGTAAGTGAAATGAGTAAGAAGAGAACGAACGATTTAGCAGAAAATAATAATGTAGGATCTATATATATATACTTGACCTGATATTTCTAGAATTACTACTCATTAAAGATATTTTTAATTTGTATGTAATAAAATAAGCGAATTGCTACTGGCGCTTACTTTGATGCAAATCAGATTCAAGACTGTGACTTGGCTCGCTCTTCAAAAAATAGACTTGATAATTCGACGAGAATTATGCTAGCAGGTGTCATTCGGAGCAGGTGACATTCGATGTAGTCGGCAGCGAGATAGGTTTCGCTTGACATACAGTTCTGCTCTAAATTTTAGGTAGGCTGTGAATTACGCCCAATAGAAAAAATGTCTTTGATCCGTTGAGATTTCTAAGGATCAAAATTACATTATTTTGTTGACGAAAGCATAAGTGGCGGTGCGCGCAAACGGTGGTGGTAGTAGCTTTACGCGAGAAAAATCTTTGGAAGCAATAGCATCGAACCGCCTTCGTAGAACTGGCATCCAATAAGAGGGTGAGAAGCATCACACCTTATTGAAAATGGGTTGCTGGAAATAAACTTCAGCCATAAAACTCTTTCTGTTAAAAATAACAATAGCTTTCGCAAAAATTTCCAAATACGGAAATATCCCGTCGGTGTAAACGCACATACATGCATAACTAGGATATATTTATACATGTCTGTGTATGATGCTTCCGTGCTAAGCGACTTGTTTGAGTACTACGTCTTTCATATTGGGCGGTGCGTTTGATGAATCCGTACCATTTATCTTTTACGGATAGAATATTATTTTTCAATTTATATTTATATTATTTGGTTATTAATTACAGTACAACCTCACTAACTCGACACCCGGTAACTCGATAGTCTGTGTAACTCGACAGTCTGTGTATCTCGACAGAGTGTCAACGACAAATGGCGCGCGTGTAACTCGGCGGCAGGTCTTGTTTATACGTATGCATGCTGTTTATACGTATGTATAGTTTATATGTATGTATAGCTGCTGGTCGTTCGGTGCATTTCCTAAACTTCTTTTTTTTTTCTGCTTTCTGCTCAGTTTAGCATTGGTGGTGAAGGTGATCAGTTGTGTTCTGACGTTTTTACAAGTTGTGTTGAAGTGATTTATTAATTACGTCGTTTATACGAGTAGATTAAAAAAATGTCGTCAAAGAAAAAAGGAAGCAAGCGTCGGTTTCAATGGAACTGAAGTTAGATGCTTGGAAAAGAGTAGAAAAGGGTGGAAAACATGAATAAAATTGCATTAGAATTAAATCTTGGGCACTCTACAGTACTCGGTTGGAGGAAAAAAAACAGAGATTGAATTGTGGTGTTTAAATAGAATCTGTATAAAATCCATTAAGGAGAGAAAAACCAACGTGCTGTATACGAAAAAGTAAGCGAAGCTTTATATCAGGGGTTTCGGGTGCAAAGGGACAAAGCACACCTATCTATATCGGGGCCTATCCTACAAAAAAAGGCGCGGAGAATTCCGATTCACTGCAAGTAACGGCTGGTTAGACAGATGGAAACAGATGGTGTCAAACAACTCAGTATCTGCGCTTAAAAATTGTCGGCTAACCCTAACGGTGTAAGTGACTTTAAGATTAAATTTCATGAATTTATTGAGAAAGAAGGATTTATTAACAAATTTACAACTGTGATGAAACAGGGCTAAATTTTCGTATGCTTCCAACTAAAAGTTTGGCTGGCTTTAAAAAGTGAAAAATCCGCCCCAGGTTACAAAAAAAAGTAAACAGCGGATCACTGTTGTCGCGTGTAGCAATGCAACGGAAGAACACAAGATTAAATTAGCAATGACTGGGAGAGCAAAAAACCAAGAGCTTTCAAACACGTGAAGTACACAAGCGATTACTTTGGTTTGCATGTGTGCTATAGAAACCAGCCTAATGCATGAATGAATGAATCAATTTTCAAAGAGAGGTTTTTCCAACAATTCGTACCTCAGGTTGTGCAATTTTTAAAGTCGAAATTTATGTGTGGTCGCATCTTGAGTATTGTCAAATATGAACAAACATGTTCATTTCCTTTTTCTACTTCTGTCACTATGTCTTCTGTGTGGAATATTTCGAAGCACTCTAACTGTGGAGGTAGCTTACCCTTCGTGGGGTCGGAATATTCATTACCAAACTCGTAATCTTTTGGAATAAATCCATCCAAGCATCTTTCCATTTATCATCCCTATTTTCCAATTGTCGTTTCTTTGTCTGTTCTGCCATAACGACAAACTGGTAGTCATCATCTGAATCATCGGTATAATGATATTATCGTCGCCATACCAACAATGTTGTCTTCTTCTAATTATATTTCGTCCAAAAATTCTTCTTTACTGTCACTATCGATAATATTTCCTCTAATTCAGCTTAAAAAAATCACTTAAAAAAATTCTAGCGATCATCACTGAGAAATATAAACAATATAGACTGAAAATCTGTTAATAATGTAATTAGTAATATACTTACTATATAAGTTTATATAAAATCAATATAAATAAGGAGATATACTGAATGTAACACAGTATCTGCTGAAATGTACGACACGCAACATATAGATGCAGAAAATTCAGATTTGATTTTATTACACTAAAAGTGCAACATTACTTCCTTTACACCTAACGTGCTGGTAGGTACTAGGTACTATGAACATGAATAGTCGTATTGAGCAGGAAACAATTTTAAAATATGACGTAAAAATATGAAGTTAACACGCTTGTATTGTCTAGCCCACACTTTTGTTTTACGGACATATACGGTTGAAGCAGCGAAAGGGTTAATAAACGTATCATTTCGTAAAAAAATATCACACATAAAAGAAATTATAAATTGTTTAATATTCAAAGTGACTTGAATGTTTTTAAGGCTTGGATCCACCTCCACCTTCCGTTTAAATTATGTTTTAAAAAATAAATTTTAACGAAGATATTCAGTTTTTTATCTTTGCTGTAAAAAGCGTTTCAAAAAAAAACTTTATTGGGTAATAGAGAAATTAAAAGAGACAAAAAAGAAGCAAATAATCATAATCCAATTATGTAACGCTTATTAATTTAGGTCGGATCAATATTAATTATCTAAGAAAATAATTAGATCAAGAAATGAAGGTGAACGTGCGTTCTGCCCTTAATCATCCGCAATATGTAGAAACCATACAAAAACCTTGCGACAAGGACCACAAGCATCAGCAAAAACACCTACCATACGTAATACGATCGTTTTCCACTAGATTAATAATCTTTGCACGTATACGACGCGCGCTTCCTGTAAAGTCACTTACTAAATTCTCCAAATCTCTGATTCTTTGTTCTATCTTTGCTCATCTAAAATAGCTTTGTAAATGTGAGATGAAATGTTTTTAATATTACATGTGAATTCTGTCATGTTGCAATCTATAATCAAACTAAATAATAAAGTATTAAATTGACGCACCGAATGAAATTGATATGATGAAATTGATACCGAATGAAATTGATATATATATATATATATATATATATATAAATTGATATTAAAAGTATTATGATACAATATTTGTTAAGTTTATTTTAAATATTTGTTAGAAATAAGAATTGATTTATCTTTATAAAACATGTTTATACATTATCTAATCTCTCCTTTTCGACAATTTTTAGAACTTGACTATATCTTATGGAATTCCTCAAGAAATTCAACAAAAATTACAGTAGTGTGCTCCTAATAGAGTAGATTTCTAGAATTATTCCAAATTAGAAGCTATGTAATAAGTGAAAAACTTGTGAACAGCTCACCACCCCATTTTTATATACTGTAAGTCAATAGTTTTACTACATTCTGCATAAAGTAAAGATTGGTTTATTTAGTTTTGACAAGTTTACCTTATAACCTGTGTATTAAACCCAACTATCTCACAACTAGTGTAGGAAAAAGTGACATTTGTTAAAGCTTTGATGTAAAGTAAATTAAAACAGACGATATTTATAAAAATGAAGTCTTAATTAATAAAGAGTGTTTAAAAAAGTCAATTATAGTGTTCGATAGTCTTCTGAATGAAATGCCAACTTATAAAACTAATTTGGAGATTGAAAAGGAACGAAATGGAGAGCTGGACGCTCAATTAACAATATTAGGCCAAGAATATACATATTTAAAAGACTTATATGATAGTTCAAGTCCTATATGACGATTCTTACAGTTCCAGTTATTATAATATCAACTGAAATTATAATTTAATATCAAACAGTTATAGCGTGGACGTGTGTTTACTTTACTATGAGCATTTTAACTTAAACTGAAAAGCTACGTTTATTATTTAAAAACGACTGCGTTATCAAATTAGTAGTGTTTTAGAGTTAGCTAGTCATCACTTCGTTGCAATTTGTTATGAACAGGCCTAGCGTGCATGCCTGTTTACTCTACCACGAGTATAGTGTTTTGACTTAAACTCTTGCTTAAATTAAAAACGTATGTTAAAACTTTATTGTATGAAAATGACTTTGTCTGCGTTGAACTTATTATATTAAGTTCAACGCGAGATTTAAATTCTACTTTAATACTTCATACAAGTGCCAGAATGATGGCTTGTATACATTTTGTATACTTACATTTTCGCAGTCTGGCTACTGTTGGTATT
>WYDF02064691.1:0-11647 GCA_009867245.2 Adranes taylori
CATAAAGAGAATCCAAACAAACTGGATAAGCACTGCACAAGATAGATCTAGATGGAAAAATTTACGGGAGGCCTATGCCCAACAGTGGACGCATATGGCTGTATGATGATGATGATGAAGGTACTTTTGTTGTTGGCCGGGACATTGTTTTTATTGGTACAATTTCTTGAGCGCAGCTGTCTGGATACTTCTCTGGTTGGGAGAGAGTGGTACGTCGAATTTTGGAAGATAGGATACATCATCGTGGATTTGATGGGATAAGAAATATGGGACATATGGATTTTGACAACTAGCTGTCGAAGTCACAAGTCATTTTGTTACATCAAGAGTAACAGTTGCAATTATTTTTGCAACTCTATTTCCACTCTATTTCCTCGGGCAATAGGAAATAGAGTTCGTAACAGGATCAAGATATTTGGTATTGTTTTGAGATGTAATAATTTAAATTTTTTTGTCTTACCTATCTAAATTGGTATTTGGATTGTAAAATTAAGTTCTGACACTGGAGCGATTGATGTTGTGTGTATGATTGATTGTAAGGAATGCTTGTAAGGAATAGTTAATTTACTCACTTTGGGGAACTCTGTTTACATTGTATAATTGATTTATTGCTACGAAATTATTTTAAAGGTTATTTTGGTCACCTTGTGTAACTTTGTTTATATTCGGTGTCAATGTTTCATATAAAAAGTTTTTTCTAAAAAAATGGTTTCTTGCTCAAAAAATTAAAAAAGGGTCGTTTTTTCGGTGTCTGTAGGTATATATATATATATACGTCCGTACAACTGTATGTTCAAGAATTTCTCCTTCCCTATGGGACCAATCTGACTGAAATTTGATAGACAGGTGTAGACTATGAACCCGCCGAACGGCTTTTTTCATTTTCTTATAAATCTAATATGGCGAACAGTAGCCGTTTTTTTTTGTTCAGAAATTTTGTATTCAAACTAGGAGACTGACATTTGGCAGACATATAGTATTATGCGTCGCATAGAAAAAGTCCCATGTTACCAAATTGTATAGGAAGCGGTGTTGCCACATTGGAAGTTTAACAAACTTTTTGAAATATCGCAGGAACGATAAAAGATAAGACATTCGAAAAAGCTTTATTTTATAGGCTACATATAGACCCTTCGATTTTGTTTGATAAATTTTTTTCCAAAACCACAATTTAACATATATACAGGGTGTTTTTTTTGTTTTGCTACTTTTACGGTTCATTTTCTCAAAACGTTTCGGAAGATTTTTTTTTTAATTTCTTGTGTCGAAAGTTCCTTTAATACTTAAGCGATTAATACTTAATACTTAAGCTACTTTAAAAAAATCGCACGTCATATCACCGGGGTAATTTGACTTTTAAAAAAAGTGTACTATCCTAAATATCTGGGTTGCTATGAAAGCTAGAAAAATGAAACTTGACGAACGGATGTAAGACTAAGAAACCTCAATTCTGCCTGTGTGAGGAACTGAATATACTAAACCAATTTTGAGCAATAAAAAAAAATTCAAAACTTTTTAGTTAAACCGTATATTTTTGTTTACATTTCGGTAGTTCTTGTAATTTTATTTAAAATGATAGTCATATATACATGTAATAAACAATCATATATACATATATTCAAAGTTACAGGATAAAATGTGTGAGACATATAAACTGCTTTTGTAACTGAATAAATGTGTTTATCAGTGGCGGGTGCACAATATAATTTTAAGAGGGATCCAATACGATTAATCTATTGAGAAATTCAGTTTTAAAATTAGAAGACTGAAATTTCGCTCGCATATATTATATTGTATTATACGTCGAATGAAAGTAATTCCAACCCCGCAAGTGATGTAGAGCCGCGATGTTGCCACATTAAAAATTTTACAAACTTTTTGATATATTTAAGGAACTATAAAAGATAGGACACTTGAATAAACTTTATTCTATAGGTCACCAAAAGCTCGTTCAATTTTATTTGAAACATTTTTTTCTAAAATTACAAACTAAGATATATACAGGGTGTTTTTTGTTTTGTAAAGTTTGCGATCGATTTACTTGAGACCGGCTATTGTACTACATTAAATATCTCGGGTCCTATGAAAGTTGAAAAAATAAAACTTGGGGAACAAGTGTAGCACCCACGGACCTGAATTTTGCGCAAATCGGACAGGAAGAAAGAGTGACTCAAAAGCGGTAGTGGAGGAAAATGAAGTCAAAAACGGCAGCAGACCGCGCTAAAGCGGACAAATTCATAAGACGAAGGCAGTACTCTTTTAGAAATTAACCGAAAAGAGAGTCAAGAGGGGTCGTAGATCATGCTAAGCCAGACAGCGCAGTTGTTCGCACCATAGGAAAATACGGGAAAAATGTGAGTCAAGAGCAGCCGTAGTCCGGGGCAAACCGAATAGCGGAGCTGGACAGCTCGCTCCAGCTGTCCGCTCCGCAAGCAAATAAGGGAATCGGGGCATTCATGAGTAGGCGATTTATGGGTTAGACTAATATTGTTTAGTTTACCCTAAACACTATTATGCTAATTGAATTTAGTAAACGATTTAAAAGGTGACAGTCGAAACTAAAAGGTTCAAGTTTTGTTTTATGCAAGATGTAACAAAACGTAGGACTGGAGCCAGTATATGAAAGATGACGATCACGTCCACGAATTTTTCTAAAAATAAATCATAATTAGCTATAATACATTTTCCTACAGTCCTCCAAACAATTTCTATCATAAATATCATTGTAATTTGTGCTACATGTAATAAAAATGGTATGAACTCGTTTAAACCTCTACGTCAAGGTTGACGATAAGGTATAAATTTGTTTGTTTTTCCCAAACAAGGCTTCCCAGACTTACCGTTTTTTTTTCTGCAAACCGGGACAAATTTGCGGATTTACTCAAAACAGAAAATCGTCTGTATTAAGTGCAACGCTTATACTTTAGATGGGCGTCCTTAAGACTTTTGCTGAGGAGGAGACAGGTTGGGGAGTAGGATATTTTCTCGCTCCAAAATATAAGTAAACTGAAGGAAAAAAATCAGAAGACTACTTATTTTGGAGTTATCGTCGTCAAATTATAAATCATATTTCGATATATTAGCAAATATGAAAAAATACTAGAAAATATAATTAAAAAAAACTTTTTGTAACACGCATATATTCGGCAATTGTCATCACATAACTCGGTCAAATAACAAACTGGACTGGACGCCGAGACCATGACTTCAAATCGGGACGTCTGGGAAGCCTATTTATGTATAATGAATTTGTTTAATTTCTTAAATTTAATTACTTTGCATCTGAGAGCAAATCTTTACTGTTTCCAATAAAACAGCAATTTTTTGCTTTGGGGTTCCAAGAAAATTTCACTGTCTTTACACTGTAGGGTTCTGTAAACGTAAAAAGGCTGAAGACCACTGCGTTAGTAGTTATGTTACAAATTGGTCCCGGCAACGGTAGCTACTTTGGCCCTTGCGAGGTTACTTTGGTCCGACATAAAAACAGTTATTCATTTTTGTACTGAACAAGCAAAACAAGACATGTGGGTATTTTTGGCCTTAAAAAATAGTTTATTCTGTATTTGAGGGTATTTTAATAGTTTTGGGTAAATAAAAATTTTTGCCATTGGCAACACTGCAGTTTTTGAAAATCTTTGGTTTCATGAGTGAATTGTTTACATCCAAGCTTTCCATTGTGGACGAATCCAGTTACGAGATAACATAAGGTAAGTGTCAAAATATTATCTTTAGTAACCTGTTACCAATGTGTGATAATTGTTTTTCCTTATTTTGTTAGACTGTACATTTTAAAGTTTCTATCAACCTAACCTAAAAACGAATTTTTCGATGCTACTTTGTACCAAGCCTAGTTTGGACCAACAATAAAAACACAAAGTTTGGACCAAAGTAGTCCCAGCTATCTACAAACATCTTTTTTACTACCAAATCTTTTTAATAAATGTTTTTACTAACAGTTTTTTATATGTTACTATTGTAAAATATTATGTTCGTTGTTTTTGTTTCAGTTGCTGATCGCACAATGATGAGAAACTACAAGAGAAAGCCACGTTCGAGAAAGAATGTCGATTACAATGCTGAGACCTTGGAGCCTTGTTTGAAGGACATGAAAACACAACGAAGTTCAAGTCAGTATTACAATGTATCTAGAAGAATAATAATAAATAAGTATAAAACCTATGGCTTATCGACAAAAAACAGGGCCACCCAAAGTTTTTATTCAAGTAGAAGAACAGGCCTTTGAGGCTCATATTGACAAGTTGGCCGAATTTGGATTTCCCAGAACTGATCTCGATTTGAGATGTTCTATAAAATGTTTTCTTGACAAACAGGGGCGTACAGTGAAGAGCTTTAAAAACAATTTTCCGGGCCCCGATTGGACAGGATGATATAGAAAACGTCACCCTAGGTGCGTCAAGCAAGTAACATAAAACGAGTAAGGGCTGCTATTGATGAAAAAATAGTCAATAACTATTTTGACAACTTAGAAACTGTCCTCAGTAATGTTACAAAAGAGAACATATGGAATTACGATGAAACAAACCTGTGGGATGACCCCGGCGCAAGCAAGATCATTTGTAAAAGGGGGCAGAAGTACGTTGAACGCATTATCGAATAAACCAAATCTTTTACCTCCTTGATGTTTAGTGGAAATGATTCTGAAGAGATGATATCACCCAATGTGGTTTACTAGACATAGCACCTATGGTCGACAAGGACCGAAGGTGGCCCTATGGCTTGCAGATGCAACAGGATAAAAAGTGGCTGGTTTGACATGGACCACCTTACTTCCTCAGTTAAAAAAAGCTGCCTGATGTAAAGGTTGTGATATGTGATAACTTAAGTTCCCATTTCAACTTAGAAGTTTTAAAATGTTGCGAAGAAAACAATGTAAGGTTTGAGTGTCTGCCACCAAACTCTACGCAGTTCACCCAACCGTTGGATGTGACCTACTACGGTCCCATGAAAAGAGAATGGCGTAAGATATCGACTTTCTGGAAGGAGAAAAGGCCTATGACAAGCTTGCCCAAAGATCAATTTCCTAAACTGCTAAAACAGCTGGTTGATTCTTTGTATATAGAGAAGCAGGAAAACATGATATCTGGATTCGAAAAAACAGGTATCATACCTTTTGACAGAACCAAAGTACTGGAGCGCTTGCCTCAACATAACTTGAGCAGCCCTATGAAAAGACTGATAGGAGACAGTTTCATGCAAAACCTTGCAGAAAAAAGGAAGGAAGTGTCAAAAAGTAGGCCTACTTAAAAGTTGGGACGCTCCAGCTGGAAAAAGTGTTTCTACAAAGTTATTTGATGAGTCAAGCGCAAATGAAATGGACTTTGAAGACGCATCAACTTCTACGCTTAAGTTGAAAAAAGAGGACTAACATAGAAAGCAAAAACCAGCAAGTGGATCAGAAAACTCTAGTTCTTATAGTCTTCATGATAACAGTGCTTCTGATTACGGCTCGCACTTTTCTGTAAACGGAAGTGAATCTGAAGATTTCGATGAGGACATTGGTACAATTGAGCCTATCAAAGAAACACTACCAGTACCGGACCCAGAATCTCTAAAACGTAAATTAGAAGGTGACTTTGTCGTTGTATTGTATGAAGGAAAGCACTATCCGGGATTGGTAACAAAATTGCCCAATGGAGAAGAGTTAGGCCCTACAGTAGATTGTCTGAGCAAAACCAAAATGTCCTGGAAGTGGTCCAACAAAGAGGATGTTCTTGTTTACGAATGGGCTGATATTTAAAAAAAAATCAACACTCCGAAGCTAATGAAACGAGAACACTTCAATGTTCCTGAGATGGCTGATTACTAGTTAGAATGAAAAGTTTATCATTCAAAAGTCATAAGAACAAAAATAAAGTTTATCTTTGTTTTTCGTATCTACAAATTTGTTTTGTATGTTTAAATATCTAAATACCTGTGGTCGATTAAAATCATCATAACATCGTGTTCCATTTTGTCCTAATATTGGCGTGTGATCTACATCCAAACACTTAACTTTAAGCACAATCACACACAACACAAACACTATACATTTTAAGTTTTTGTAATTTTTATCCATCTTAAGCGGCACAAACTTAAATATACAATAAATTTAGATTTTATTTCATGAATTAATAATTAATAATATAGATTTGAAATGGTAGCGATAGGAACATTATTAGGAGCCGTGCAGAATATTTTCGTACGGTAACTTGAAGCGCGCACGTATGGCTTAAAATAGTTGAGTAAGTGAAACGTGAATCGGACAAAGTTCTTAACATGACACAACAGCTCTACAAGCTGAGTCTGTTTTGTGGTAGACTGACTGCGCTGAAACCAATAATATTTAACTACGGCTAAGGTCTCTAGCAGATTACTGACAGAACAGGCAGCAGCAGTCAGCAGCAACGACTTATTCATATGCCGCTAAAGCAAGCAAGCTTTTTTATTTGTTTGGCTGCCGACATATTTTATGAGTAAGCTCATACCAGGTGTTATTGGAAATTTAAGAGATATTTAACATGTTATAAGTAAAAATACATTTTATTAAAGTTGTACAGTTACAACTTACTAAATGATTCAATTGTTTTCTTATTTATTGTTTAGACAACTTTGTAACTAAACTGAAACAGAAAAAGATATTTTTATTACAAATTACATGAATTGGCTTCTTATAAAATATTAATAATAATATTAAATATGCGTCATCATATAGCATTAAATATAATATAATATGAAGAGTCAAGGGAAAAAGATGAATGTCCAAGTAGTCACATTTTGTGGAAATATAAATTGTAACTTTCAAGATCCATAGTATGATGCACAATAATATATTAATGACTTTCTGATATTATATTGTGAAACTATATACCTTAACTGGTATGTTTAGGTTAGTTAGTTATAATTTCGCTGTAGGTTAGTTAATTCTAGTTTTAATTTATATGAGTTTATTGCTCTGTAAAATATTTGACTATTTCAATGGATGGTTTACATAGATGTCTCCCAGTAGATTAGGTTGCCTATATTCTTATGCCATATTTTTGACTTATTATTAAAAATTGATAGATATAGTGAAATTTTTGTTGCACAGTTAGTCATAGTTAGATTGTTAAAAAAGTGGCGTGATTCAGATATAGTTTGTATATGATGGTAGAACACCCATCTTGTGAATAAGCGGATAGTAGAAAATTAGTGGTTTACAATCGGTAAACATTAGTGCGAGCGAATTTCCTGTCTTCGTTCCTTTCTTTCCTTATGACGAAAGTATTGTTGGATACTGTGCAAGCAAGAAGTTTGCTCATTTGGTTGCAATAACAGATCAAAGCTAATAAAATAAAAATTAAATAACCTTTATTGGCATCTCAAATAAATTGCAAAATCATTCTTACATTCAATTTCAAATATAATATTATATTCCGACTCTTTACAAATTAAAAGATCTCCAATTCCATCTCTACCAATATAAACTAACCACTATAAATCCCCTCCCAGCCCCAAATCCCCCAAAACAGCAAAACAACGAAACCCAAACCCAGACTGAAAAAAAACATAACCAATTCCACGGGCAGATGTGACCTGACATGCAGAATATCTTTTTTTTTACTCTTTTACTTATTTCCCCTTTCGTTTATTTCTTCCATTATTCTTTTTATTATTTTACTCCCTTGCCCACTCTGCCCATACACGCACTTCAATTCCTCGCTTCCTCACTTTCCTCATTTGACTAGCCAATCATTTCACATTCATTCACCCAATGCTCCCAAGTTTCCTCCATAACTCCACATATCTTACAGCATCTTTCACTCAATCTCATCCAATATCTATTCCCTCTTTCCATGCTCCAACACCTAAACCTTGCAATCATCTTTTTCTCTGTATCGAACTCCTATTCGACTCCAAATAGTCTGGTACCGGTCCTTCCACTTGTATTTTTTTGTACCTACATCCTCTTATTTTCTCCCTCCTGCCGCATTGCCTTTCCATATCCATAATCGTTCTCTCCACTTCCATTTCACTTAACCCTCCTTTCATCATACTATCATACCATTCTCTCATCGGCCATCCACATCTCTCATACATTCTCTCCCGCTGCATCCCATTTCCTCTCCCCTTTCCACTTCCACCATAGCGCCTATGTATATCTTCCTCACAATTCTTTCCATCTCGCCTACCATTACCCTCCCTTCATATTTTGCCATCTTCTTTACACTCATTACCCAACATTTATACCCATTTACCTCCAGTAACCCGATGTCTCCCAGGGTCTACCTATCCACTCCCAAAGTTCTCTTTAAGTATTTCACTGCCATTATTTCAATCTCTTCTCTCTTCCTTACCGCCTATATTTCTGCTCCATACATTACAATACTCTCCACACATACATTCAGAATTCTTATCCTCATTTTCACCGAATCCCCAAATCTATTCTTCCAAACGTTCTCTAACCTTCATGCTGCTACTCTCTCTTTCTTAACTATTGATCCTGCTCCCTTTCGCTTCCCGCACTACTCATCATATAACCTAAATATTTCCATTTATTCACACACTCAATTACCCTCCCATGCATTTCAAACACATCCTTCTTACATTCTCTCCCTCCTCTTCTACACACCATCACTTTGGTCTTATCCACATTCACTTCCTTCCTTCTTTTCCTCATATATCTATTCACTCTCTCTATCACCTCCTCTTTCATGTCTGCTCTGCTACCCGCTATACACATGTATCATCCACATATCCTAGCGACCATATTCTTTCATTCCCCACCAATACTCGCCCTGTCTATCCATTTCTTAACACTCCCACCAAGTCCGAGACATATATATTAAATAGACTCTGCCACGCTCAAATCAAAGCCCAGATCAAAGCTATTTTCTACTAAAGGGGTAAGTGCTACATTAATACTTAATTAATAACAAAAACTCTGGGTTAAGTATAGTGAATCCACCGACCGCGTGGGGATATCTGTTAAGAATTTAACCCTAGCCTAGTTACATGAATTTAAGTAAAATCCCACAAAATAAATCTATATGTGCGTGATGCGCCAAAAATCAATTAAAGTTTACGATTTTCTAGGAGAGGTATCTCCCACGCAGTCCACCTCCAAGCCAGTCGGCTGACTGAGGAAGGATTCCACAGATATCATAATTCCAGGAATTGGGGAACCTCCAACAGCTGCCTAGATCGTCACCAACGCTGGCATTCGAAAATTCAGATGCGCGTAGTGGTACTTGATACCCCCCCCCCAGCCCATGATGACTGCTTGACACCATATACGACGTGACAGCTAACTTCACAATTTACTAGCAAAATCCGTTCAGCATCCTACGTCGGCTGGATAACAAATTCACAACTGCGATCCACTACAGAGGATGCGAATAGGGCTATGCCCTAAGGTGATTGCATATAAAAGTCAAAACACGCTCTAGCCATTTTACCCAAAAATATATTCACCAACTTACCCTATCTGGGCGTTGATCAACTGATAAAGCCTAGTGGCTTCCTTCAATCCCAAACCCCATGAGTTATTTCTAAGTAATTTTATACTAAGATACTAGAATTCAGTGGGCAGTTGCTGGTGATTTGTTTCCTAATTGATAACAAAAACTCTCGGTTTAGTATAGTAAATCCCAGAATAATAGGGCTTGGATTTGTTGAATAATGCACCTCCCTTACGTTCGTAAAGAAGTTATTTATTTATTTTCTTGTTTCTGGAAAACTATAATGTATAAGGCTTAATATTTATTATGATCGAATCAGAATGAACCAACACTACTTTTATTCAAATTATATGTTTGTCGATCCTTTGATTAGTTATCCTTATCGCTTATGAAATAATTAATGACTTATTAAAAGTTATCGGTTGTTTTATTCCTTTCTTATTGATTAATGCATTTTTGTATGTGAAACCAAACTTGTTTCTTCAAAGCTGTCCCACAGTTTCAAATAGACAAGAGATTTCACATTTAACACACCGCGAGTGTAGTGATTGTTGAGAACCGGTGTAAATAGCTTTAATTTATTTGAAAGTGTTTTAAAATGGATTTCTATGTTAGTCCCCTCCATTTAAATTAAAGCGTTTTGGAATCTTCATCCGGTTAAGAGTTGAGGTTTTTGCAACTAATAGAGCTTTTGGGGGGAACTACCCGAATTCGCATGTTGAGTGCGCACATTTCAACGTAAAAATACTGCTATTTTTACTAATAAAATGCAAAATTCTTCCACCAATTGCATTATATCATCCTGTGTAACCAGTCAAGATGAATGTTTGCGCTTTGTCGAACTTGTGGTAAAGAGATGTCGAATAACTATTGCAATCATAACGACAAGGAAAGGGCGTTAATTTCTACATGGGTAATAGATGAAGTAAATAAACAGTTTCTTTAGGTTATAAAATATTTATGAGATCTGGAAATATAATTTACGTCAATGTGATAAAGAAAATAGTATTGATGGATTATTTACAGAGATGATGAATAAATTCATTAAAGTCAAACAGCAAGCATCTGGAAATGGACAAGTAGTTGTACAACGAGCCTTACAGGTTATACAGGTTTGTTAAGTAGTTGTAAAAAGGGAAATAATCAACAAGCTCCTTACTCTTGAACGGAAGAAAGTAGAACAAGTTAACTAATATAAATACCTAGCTGCTACAATCAACGCACAATTAGACCAGGGTGAAGACATTAAAATATGGATCGAAATAACTCGGAAAGGGTTCATAAAATATGCAACGATACTTACTAACAAAAACCAGAATATTTCAATTAGATTAAGATTCTTCTCGCCTTTCTTGTTGCATGGAGTCGAATCCTTGGCCACTAAAAGCTTCGATTCTTTTCGTTGACGAACGAAAAGAAGCTTCGATTCTTTTCGTTTTGGTCGATTCTTTTCGTTGACGAACGAAAAGAATCGAAGCATTCGAAATGTGGCTCTACCATCGAAGCTTAATATTCATTGGACAGCAAAAATTACAAAATTTATGACCATAGTTAAAGTTCGAAATCAATGTACCTAGAGCACTTCAAAATGAAAAATACGCATTATTACATACCATAATGCAAAAAAGAATCGAGAGGAGTAAAGAGATTGGAAGAAAAAAGAAGGCCGTGGCTGAGAAATGTACGAGAGTGGATTAACATAAATGTAGAACAACTAATCTATGTAGCAAGAGATAGAGAAGCTTTCTAATGTGTGGTCACCAACATTCGTTAGAAGTCGACGAGTGAAGAAGATGAAGAAGGTGTGTTGGAGTGTTTTGGATTTACATCCCGGGAATCGTTCTCTCAGCGCAGGGATTTAATTGGCGGGATTTGTGATTCTGACAAGACTTCGTTTGATATCAGGACTCCATTTGAACATTCAATTAAACATAATTCCTAAGTACACAACCTTCTTCTGCGATATGATCGATTTTCCTCAAGTTGGGTGCTGAATTCAGTTGACTTGGTCTGGTGGGAATTTGTTTTGGTCTGGTGTGATACGCCATTTCGCGCAGAGTTGAGATAATTTTGAATGCGTCCATTGGCAGTTATTAGCGATTTAGGCTGCTGCAGGTAGACAAAGTCATGTCTTCGGTAAAAAAGACACTGTGGCAATTTGGGTCCCTAGGAATCGGGACATCGTACCAGTACATTATGTTCAATAATAG
>WYDF02064702.1:0-11647 GCA_009867245.2 Adranes taylori
GTCTATTCGAGCTTCTGATAAAGATTGCAGCATTATTTGTTGGTTTATTGTATCGAATGCCTTTTCGTAATCGACGAGGATAAGAGGTTTATTGTATTCTATTGATTTCTCAATAAAGACCTTCATGGCTAGGAGGTGATCGTTTGTGCCGAATCCCGCTCGGAAACCCGCCTGTTCTTGAGGCTGATAGTAGTCGAGCTTATTTGTGATTCGTTTAGTAATTATCCTCATGAACAGTTTATAAACGTGCTACAGAAGACTTATCGGGCGCTAGTTCTTTATGGAGTATTACGATTACTGCTCGTTCCCACTGCGTAGGGGTTGTTCCGTTTACCATACAAGCATTGAACAGTTTACAGAGAGTTCGATGTAGTAAACATACTATTAACAATATAAAATGAAGTCTTTTTTGACACAAGAAAAGTTGTGCGTCTTATCTGATACACAGCTGCAATCTGGCACTACTCGATGTTATCTACAATGTTAGCCCAACAGTGAAACAAAATATAAAAGGAGAAAAGTTTTGAGTAGTTTCTGACATACAGCTATTTACGCGTAATCAATTTTTTTTACAATTCTTGCATAATAGAGAAACAATATCTGAAAGAAGAAAGTGAAAGGAGCGTATCTTTACTGACACAACTTAAAACACATTCAAATGTTTGGTGTCTTTTCTGACACGAAAAAAGTTGTGTTATTCCAATATCTTGAGCATTACAATTGTACTCTTTTTCTTCTCATGAGTTTTATGATCAATTATAAATTTATTAAAAAAACAATATTTTTGCTTAAGGTTTCGGAGCTTCATATTTATTAAATATATAAATAAAATTATTTATACTACACAATTATTTTAAAGTGTAACAACAAATATATGTATATATGTCAGTTTGATAAGTATCCTCTTATTTGTAGTTCTATAATCACCTTCCGAACACTTGAAAGACTTCTAGCCTGAACGCATTCGTTGGTGACCTACTAAGTTACTTTTTGTGCGTTTTATAGTCACATTCTGAACACGCAAAATGTTTGAGTTCCAAATGCATTCGTTGGTGAGCAATCAAGTTTGTTCTGTACGGGTCTTGTAATGAAATTGTTTGCATCCATGAGACTGTATCGTTTATAAAATTTAAACTAAAGTGTTTGTATCTAATATTTTGATGTTAACTTCAACAGGAAAATGTTTACAGTTTATAGAATCGTCTGTTTTCTCCGCCATTTTGTTTTGTGAATTTAAGTATCATGGATAGGTTATCATGTAATATACTATCAGTCTCATAAATTTGAGCGCCATCTGTTATTTGGATTTAACATTACAATCTTTTAATAGCTTTACACTTTTACATAGAATGGAATGGGATACATATATATATGATTTTTTCAAGAAGATTTTAGAAATCCTGAATTAAAACTGAAACAACAATTAACATCACACAACAATGAAATTTATACAAATATTTGTATCAGACTTTAGAATAAAGATTTTGGTTTAAAGTTTTTAAATGATAATTACAGTGTCATGCTATACAGATAGTTTCAGTCTGAAAAAAATCGTTTCCTATGTGCAGAATGCGATTACTATCTGATTGCTTTACAACGAATGCGAAAGGTATTATTGGGGCTAAAATGTTTCGCGTGTTCAGATTGTGATTATAAATGAATATGGAAAATTATGTATTAGTTCAAAAGGAAATGCATTTAGGGGAAAAGCTTTTCAAATGGTCGGAATGTGATTAGAGAATTACAAATAGCAGCATATTAGTAAAAAAGGCATTGCTTCACGATTGTGGTATTTTCTTCTAATAGATACACTCATTGTAGGTGTCTACTAGGATTTTGCAAATTTTAGGCCCAGCGACTTTTATTAGATCTATATATAAATAAATAAATATATTTATATATATATATATAACATTATGAGTTCAAAATATCTTGAAATTTATATATATAAATTAGTTTTGTAATATACCAAACAAACTTACATCCCTTTATAGATCATTAAAATTTAGTGAATCTACTCGTAAGATCTAGAAATTCGTAATGTTTGTATAACATATTCGGAGATATATATCAAACATCCGCTTAATTCATTTTAATGTATACATATAATGTTTGTCTTCAGAAACCTTTAAGCAGATAAATTAACCCTGTCGTTTATTTCGCCCTTATATAAGGATAAAAGTTATAATTGATGAAATAGAGTCGAACCAAACTTAACCACTTATTGGTTTTTTTACAATTAACTTTATATGATATATATACACATCAAATATGTATATTTAAAAATTTAGAATTTATATTTCATTGTATGTCACTTATTTTCATTACTAGTGAGATACATAAAAACTGACGCATATCACTGAGTTGTCGCTTATAAAATCCTATTCCAGCCATTTTGCTGCCAATAAACTCTACACCGCATGCATTTTTAGAGCAGTAATAACCCTTAGAGAACAAAGTAGATATCAGACACGAGATTGAAAATATTAATATAGATTCAGACGTAGGGTGTAGACAAGGTGGAGATTTAGACTAATAAACGACTTCTGTTGTGATGCAAAACATGTTTTTTATGTCCATGGACTAAAACCAGTGCACAGTGATCTATTAAAGTACGTATAAGTATTAATGATAAACGAAGAAAAAACCACAATCGTGGAACAATGCATTTTTTATTGATATGCTGTTATTTGTACTTTTCTAAAATCACATTCCGAACATTGGAAAAGCTTGCATTCCCTTGTGAACTTATATATAATTTTATGTGTGCCTTTATAATGACAATCTGAACACGCGAAACGTTTTAGTCGTAACAAAACCCCTCGCATTCGTTGGACACCAACCAGATTGGTTCGGTACGGAGTTGATTTGTAATCACATTCTGTACATTGGAAACGATTCTTTTCAGAGTAAATTGTCTGTATACCACGGCTTTCAAGGTCACACTAGTTTTTTCTGTTTTACGTAGGAAGTGGAGAATCTTTCAAATGGCGAAGAATGACCGAGCATCCAACAGTGTAGGACTTCTACCGCACTAAAACTCCACTCTCTGCTGGGATTGTATATAGTTTAGGGAGATTGGAGAGTGTGTTTGAAGGAGGCTTTAGGACTTATCATCCTCTTCAGCCTGTAACTGGTAATGAGTGGAATGTTTTCAGAAATTATTGTAAGCTGATAGCTTGCAGATAAGACACGCTATAGCATTCGCTTTATAGCCAAGGGGACCTGCAAAACCTTGCCCATAGCATGGTCAACTGAGGAGAGAGTTTGGTTTAGTGGGGTGAGCTGATTTTCTGGTGGTCTTGAATGTCTAATTGTACTTGCTTGGTTGCGCAAGTGGGTGTTAGTTGACATGAAATAGAAAATAAGGATGTTGCGGAAGGTCACATTGGTTTCTCTAAAACCCCTTTATAGCAAATGCATTTTGGATCAAACCTCGCGAACATGTTTTATTCTAAAAGGTACATGTACAGTACTACTTTAAAATTGTATGCAATGTAGTTGATGGAATGTCAAATTCCATGGCAATATTAGTTTTCTCTTTTCGTCGGATTTTCTTCGACCCATTTAATCACTTTGTATTTGTACTTAACACTGCGAACAAACCAAACACAAATATATATCACTGCACCGTTTTGACAGCAGGCGCGCGACTAACCTATAGACCTTTGGCCAAGATATCATTTCCTTCAAAAAATCCATTCTCTTGAGTCATTGACCGTGGAACATATGCACTGGAAAGGCTGAGCTCCTGCTATAAAAGTTCCATTACATAAAACGACGTACTGCTGAGGTTCAACTCGTGCTATAAATGTTCGGTTCCGCACAAAAAGACGTGCTATTGAGGGTTAGAGCTTTGATATGAATTGGTAAAAAATCCGTGCTATTGAGGTTTTATAATAATAATAGTCGTACTATAGACGTACCTTTAACACTAAGTGTTATGGAAATTTCAAGGGGACTAGAAAAGTGCACGTGTTATCGAGGAAATCGTGCTATTGGGAGACGTATTAGCGAGGGTCTACTATAATAAAATTTTATACAATATGCAAAAGTCTAATGCTACTAATACTGTTTAAACATTAAACAGTATCAATAATAAATTAATATTATAAAATAAAAATTGAAATGTCGAATGATGTGTTCGGGCGTATTTTATTGTCTCATTTTTGTTTTACGTAGCGAGGCAATTTTGAAGAACGATCTCATGTCGGCCAAAGGGATGAACATGTCTTTTATGGATTCGGTATATTGAGATGTGGTGAGGATAACAGGGAACTTCGCGGCACAGACGCTTTAATATAATGAAATAAGGATAAAGGAATAAAAAAAAAACCCCCAAAGATTTATTAGGATAATTTTTTCTAGTTTATTGCGTTTATATTCTTCGTACTGGAAACAATTTATTTTTATATTACTCAGATTTTTTATTACTTGCTTGCTACTCATATTTTCCACAGCACTCACATTATACTATTTTTTAGTACATCTCATGTGCACGGATTCTGAAGAAAAATTTAAAATTGCGCACTTGGAAAACTTTTATACGAATATTTCTTTCCCTTAAAGAGTCACAGAACAACTTTCCTTACTATAGTCTCTCTAATGGTTGATGTTTTCCGTAAATACCTTTCAAAATCTACCAGAACATCTGTACATAAGTAGCTGTTAATTCCCACAGTGAATGTTAGTTATACTTTCCATGTAATAATTAAGGCTAATTAAGACTAATTAAAATAGCAATAGCTCTCACTTTAGAAATATTTGCATTATCCTTATGGCTATTGTTTTCCGCAAGTTTTTACTCAAATAAGCAGTAGAATTTTTCTCCAGCACAATCTCTCTGTTCATCTCCTATCCTAATTCCGCCAAGAAAATTAACAGCAGATCAACTCTTCCAGTTTATTACAATAGATATATCAGAGTTTCACAAATAGGTTAAAGGAGGATTTTGTTTGAACTTTGTCATAATGTTTCTACAGACCTTGAAGACTTCCTGGATCATTTCTCTAGCAGCAAGCAAAAAACGTTGTTTGCTTTTACGCAAATGGACGTGGGACAATTCTCTGAAATTTCTTCTACAATAAAAATCTGTTGTTTTCCTTGATTTGGTCATGTTTACGCAATCTGTTTCAAGTTCTTTAACATTTTCTGGAGTTCAGGGTTTTTTTAGTCTCTTGGCCCTTTCACAACAAAAAGATTTTGCTTCTCACAGTTAATATCAACGAGATTCCCAGTTTTATGTGAAAAAATCTACTTGCAAATATCTTTATATCAAAATTAATTAGATGTGAACCAAAATACTTATAAATATTACACGTAACTGTAGCTTATTCTCAAAGCACACTACTAGCTAAATTCAAATCACATAAAGATTTGACTTAACGTTGTGATTTGATGCTATTAATAAATAATATTGTCAAGTTCAAATCGATACTAACACAATACGAAGCGCTCTGTTTCACAATTACTGTGGAGTTTTCAATTGTGGCTGGCAAGATTTCAACTATATCGCTGTTGACGAAAAATCAATTTATCTCGTTATATAAATTGATTTTTCAATCATTATATAAATTGGTATCAATCAATATATAAATTCTGACAATCATTATATAAATTGATCATTTTATATTTTTGTAACTACGTTTTAAAAGTAGTTCTTTTAAAAAGAACTGCTTTTAAAGTTCAAACTTTTAACTTATATCAAAAATAAATCCGTGAGAAGACAACGTTATTGAATAATTATCTTAGGACATTTCAATAAGATTCAAAATTAATTAGCTTTATAGAAGATGACAAATTGTAACATTAATTACGATTGTTTATTCAGAGTAAAATCAAAATAACTTAAGGTGTTTCTTAATCATTTGTTTTATAACAAATTAAATTTCTACTCATATTTGTACAACAGCGATAATATTCACAAAAATGAACGACAATAAACGTAAAAAATGCGGAAGTTATCAAATTCTAAGAAACTTCTGAATAATTTATATTTTTATGCTTTCCGTTGATCGTGTCGTAACCTCGCATACTAAGATTCTAGCAAAAGTTTGTTGCGTCTCACTTCTGCTTATCAAAAGTCTATTACTTAAATTATTTCTTCCATTATCTGTGTCTAACATACAGGTGCACAAAACCTATTCATATAAAAACCACTTTCTTTTCCCCTTTGCAACTAGTTTCTTTCTCATCGCGGCAATTTTTTTCCTCCTGATCGTCTAATAAGAATAGATACGCGCGTGACTCATTTATGCGTCTATCTAGTGTATTAAAAATGTCGCTATTTATAAGCGTGTGCCCTTACTCAACTTTTGCTCCGTATATGGGTCAGTGTGTAGCCAACCGCACGTCTCTTAAAGTCTATTACCTGATACGGTCTCCTCATAATTCTATGCAAATCTCGGTATTAGTTCCACATTGTGTGGTAGAGTAACAGACAATTTCTTTTCGGGGGCATTTCACACGTTCAGCCCAGTAGAAACAGTCAGCCCAGCAGTCGAAATAAACAGCCAAATACATTATTTTGTTCTCAATCCGGTCTCTTACATAGGCAAAAGTGGAGCGAACGAAGAGCAGAAACGCCGCAGCATATACTACCACGGTTAGCGCAGTACATACTTACACATGCTATATCCATACAAAGTTAGCGTAAATGGTTTTCTCTAAGAAAAAAGTGATTTGATTTCCTAAACTTTTACTACATTTTAAAATAGTAATTTAGATTGTCATTCTTAATTAAATGTGAACAATATTTTTTTCTCCTATTTACAAATATTGTAACGCCAAAAATATATTAGATGTATTCACTCATTGGATTCTAATGTAACGATCTTCAAATAGTTGAAATAAATAATCTGAAAGATGTAACGATTAATTAGATACTTGCGGGAAAAATTTTCCGCGACGAAGATGAAATTGGTGACAAAGAGAGAAAAGAAGTTGTTTCGACAAGAATATGTTTATTTACTTTTATGGGATAGATCATTAAAATAATAATTTGAGTCAAGGATTATTAATAGATAGCAGAGATATACAACAAACTTCTTTTCGGACTTCGCCCGCCATAAGTCAACACCGTCGGCCGACAAAATACCGTAACATATGGACAAAACACCGTCTAGTGACAATATCAAAATCCAAACTCAGGCTCATTTATTTTAATATAAATAAGTAAATAAATAAGTATAATTAATCTAACAAATTGTCTTCTAATATAAAGCATTTTATTATGAATTTTATTGAAGCATCGTAAGTAAATTATTATTGAATTATGTATTTTAATTTAGCCTTTGACTATGCATTATTAAATAAAGGGGATAATTATTTTTTGTAACGATTCAACTAATCTTTAATCACTATTTGTTTTATTATTTATCTAAATTGATAAATCCCTTTAACTTATAGTGTATTATAAATTGTATTTCAATATCGATGTGTTCCAGTAATTTGGAGGACTAAATTTTTTCCTTCGTTATTCGGATTTAGAAGTACAAAAGACTTCCTTATTCAAGCTTATAAAACTGAAAAGTTATTGTAAACAAAATCAATTAAGTATACATCATTATTTAAAATATCAATCCTCGAGGTAAAAAAGTCTATAATGAACAAAGTATGTAAGAAAAATTTTTTTATAAATAAATTTTCTATATAAAATGTGAAAATTGTAGGAATTAGGAAACTATACACCTACAACAGACATTCAATGGAAACTTATTTGTAAAAATTATTTTTTGTAGAAAATTTTTTTAATGACGCTAATGAAACCCATATTGTCCATAAGAATTTCGAAAATTTTTTCTTAATTTAAGAAATTAATTTTTAAATTAAAAATTTTTTTTTTAATAAATATATATACTATATAAAACGTGAAAATTATAGGAATTAGGAAACAATACTCCTATAACAGACATTCAATGGAAACTTATTTGTAAAAATTATTTTTTGTACAAAAATTTTTTAATAGACTAATGAATTGTCCATAAGAATTCCGAAATTTTTTTTAATTTAAAAATTTAATTTTAAAATTTTTTTGAATTTTTATAAATATATATACTATATAAAACGTGAAAATTATAGGAATTGGGAAACAATACTCCTATAACAGACATTCAATGGAAAGTTATTTGTAAAATTTATTTTTTGTAGAAACATTTTTAATAACGCTAATGAAGCCCATACTGTCCATAAGAATTTCGAATTTTTTTCTTAATTAAAAAAATTAATTTTAAAATTAAAAAACATTTTTTTTATAAATATATATACTACATAAACCTTGAAAATTATAGGAATTAGGAAACAATACTCCTATAACAGACATTCAATGGAAACTTATTTGTAAAAATTATTTATTGTACAAAATTTTTTTATAATTAGACTAATCAAGCCCACATTGTCCATAAGAATTCCGATATTGTTTTTTTTATTTAAAAAGTTAATTTTTAAATTTTTTTGAAATTTTGTTTATAAATATATATACTATATAAAATGTGAAAATTATAGGAATTAGGAATACTCCTATAACAGATATTCAATGGAGACTTATTGGTAAAAATTATTTTTTGTACAAAAATTTTTCAATGATATTTTCAATGAAACCCAGATTGTCCGTAAGAATTCCGAAATTTTATTTTTTTCATAACATTTAAAATTAAAAAAAAAATTTTTTTTGAAGTTCTTGTGGACAGTATGTACAAAAAAAGCGAAAAATTTAAAATATCATTTTTTTGTAAAAAAAAATTTGTAACAAATAAAATTTTTTTATTTTTTAAAAAAACTTGGAATTTTTACGGACAATATAGCTTTTATTGATGTAATTAAAAACTTTCCTACAGACTTGAAGGCAAGAACATTTACAGCACATTTAAATATAAATATTATTTATTTTCTTTGACTATAACTCAGGAACGATAGGTTTATTAGGGATACACTTAGTTATACGGCATTTCTTATTTTCATACTTATAGAAAAACCTACATCGGAAGCATTATATAGAAATTCCATAATTCGTTTAGTATGTCGCGTGCTACAATAAACCCGTTCCGGTTACTGCCTTTTCCAGACCGTTAGATCGGGTTTCTCGTGAGTGTCTACAAAGCGCCTACTCTATCTTAATAGTCATAATAATAATGATAATAATAAAAGCGTTTTGCTTTGCCGGAAGCGAAATCATTTTCGAGCACGAGTTTTGCTGGGTTTTTAATCCCAAAAGGGGATTAAGAAAGTGCGTAAGGCAAATATTTTTGCGGCAAAGAAATATATATATGTATAGTCGCCAGTAAGTTTCTCGATGCTCATAACAAGTCGTTTACAACTTATTCTATAATTTTTACATAGAAGTTGAATATAAAAGCTTTTCATGAGTATGCTATGCCTTTCCTGTATACAGAGTATTAAAATCTTTTGCTTATTAGATGGTTATTATTACTCTGGATTAGTGCGCCTATAAACGAATTTTTTTCTGTATATTTAAAACTGCATAATTTGTTGTCATTTTTCATTATTAAAAGTTCTAAAAGTCTAAGGATTTCGAAAATTTGATATTTTTTATAAAATTTTGTTTTTCTCTAAATAAATTATCTTAATTAAAAAAAATCGGTTTTTGAAGTTGAAAATAAAGCTTGGAAGAATGTTAAAATAAATAATTGAACTGAATTAAACAAGAAAGTGAACTTGAATAATTAATTAATATTTTAACTTGACATTTGGGTTGGTTTAATTTACTAATTATTTGAATATTTAATTTAATAAAAATTAAGTAAATAAAAAATTATATTTAATTGATTTAGAGCATTTCGTAATTTACTGAGATATACCGCGGTAACTCTTAAAATTAGGTGAAAAATAATATGGGTGGTACTTAATAATAAAGCTAAGATTAACTCGTTTATTTCCTACAAATCTACTAACATATATAAAAAATGAATAAAGAATAAATAAATCAAATATGTGAAAAGTTTAGAAAATGAAGCTTACATAATAACAAAAAATAAAAAAAAATTAAATTTAAATTATAATTATGCTACAAAATCATGCCTAAATGTTTTGTCAATTAATAACAACCACAATCCAGCTAGATGTGAGCATTTGAAAATAATACGTTCTATTTTAATTAAACGTCTATCTATCTGGCTATTTCTTGCTAAATTATCAATTGAAATTTATACACTACATAAATCATAATAATTACTTTTGTTTTGTTAATATTTCCGATTTGTAATATAATGCCATGACTTTGACTTTAAATATTAAATTCAGTTACTTACATTAAAAAAAATATATTTTAATAATATTGACATCAGAAAATTTCTTGAACAATTTTACCTTGTTTATCTTTGGATGAAGAGTAGTATTTAAATAAATTTTTTAGTTGGGTATTTATCAAGAAAAAAACGATTGTCTTTGGTGAGTCTCATCATAATTAATCATGTAAAAATAATATTTTGTCCTTATTTATTAGATATATAATGGAAGATATTAACGAAATCAAATAAACATACAGTTCAACTGAATTTTTGGTTTTTGAATAGATATGAAATGAGTCTTTAAACACCTCGAAAATTTGTACATAACAAAACTACCTCAATCGTCCGAATGGCAGCTTTGTATCTTATGTAGTCGGCTTTAAAATATTGTAAATTTTCTAAAGAACATATGTTAGATGTATAATCGAAGGATAAACAGGGAGAAAGTCCTGAAAAAATTTTCTGATATTAATTTTATTAAAATATATTATTTTTAAAGGTAGGTAAATTTATTTAGAATTAGGAGTCAAAGTCATTGCATTGTATTACAAATCAATAAATAAACCAAAACAAATGTAATTGTTATGAATTGTCATCGGTGCATATTCAAAATTGATGATGTCGATAGCTCATCAGATAGATAAACGTTTAATAAAATATAACATAGCAATATCAGATGCGCACATCTAGCTGAAATTGCGTTTCGATTTATTAACAAAACATGTAGATATGTACCTTTACATTTCATTGAAGTATTTTTATTATGATTGATTTTCTTTAAAAAAGTTCTATTAAACATTTCGAATTACTTTTTACGTGAGCTTAATTGTTTAAAATTTATCACAGTTGTTTTCTATTATATTTTATTTATTTTGTATATATGTTACTAGATTTGTAGGAAATAAACGAGTTAAGCTTTAGAGTTATTATTAAGTACCGCGCATCTTATTTTACTCAAGAATAATCTCCATGAGACTGCAGTATATTTTAATATATTACGAAGTGCTTGAAATTAATTTTATTAAATTAAATATTCAATTAATTAAGTGCATATTAGTAACTTAAACCAGCGCTAATTTAAAGCTAAATAATTGGTTAATTTGGTTTAAACAAGTTTAATTTAAATTATTTTATTTGTTCTAACATTCTTTCCAAGCTGCCACAACTGCGGTCGATGTTCAAATTTATTCTCGCAATTGTTCATTCATTATCATCATCATCATCATCATCATCATCAAACAGCCGTTCGCGTCCACTGCTAGTCATAGGCCTCCCATAGTGTCTGCCACCGCTTTCGGTCTTGTGCGTCCTGTATTCAGTTTCCCCGATTCTCTTAATATCGTCCGTCCATCTTGTTGGTGGTCTGCCTCTGTTTCTATAGGCTTCGTGCCTTGGTCTCCACT
>WYDF02064713.1:0-11646 GCA_009867245.2 Adranes taylori
AATCGAACTGGATGCAGTCGGCACAGCACCGTTGCGAGTGAGATAGATTACGAGAGGCTTATGTCCAGCAGTGGACATAATTGGGCTTATGATGATGAGGATGAGTTTCCTATAGCAGCAGAAAATATGTTTTCGTTTGAGCGAGGACCAACACTAGCAAAACAATTACAGTATAGTTGTGTATAATGAACAACTTTGAACTTCATTCACGTACAAGTATCTAAATAATTTTCATTTTAGTTGCATCGAGGTTTCGATATTTGAATTAAACACTTTCAGGGTAATGTTATATTAAAGTTGAAACAGCTCTTATTTGATACGAAACAGTTATCGTTTGATTAAAAACATGTTCATTTGTATATGAATGTATAACTATAGATTCAATATTTTTTTAACTGGATTAGTTTGATAACGCAGATAAATCAAAAGATATAGACAATTCTCAATGACAATCAAAGGATGAAGCAGAAGATGACATATAATCCTTGGTAACGAGATCCGCTACGATGTAGGGGATCTTTAAGTCAATCATATAATAGAGCAAAATTATAGACAATTCTCAATGGTATGCAAGGAGGGAGCAAAAACTTAAATGTGAAGACTATTTGAAAATTCAGTATAGCGTTCGAGTATGATTTTTCATTGTCTGTAATAAGAACCAAATATCTTATAACCCGATTTTAGTAAAACAAAAAGCTAAGTATAGGCAAATAAATATGCAATAAAGTAACTCGTATTTATTCTGCAACAAAATATTTACAATATTACAAAATCTATCGAAAAATATTAAATGGGATGAGCAGCTGTCAATTAGAATTTAGTGTAAACGACGTTTCGTTATGAGTACATCTTCAGGACAAGAATAAACGAAAATTAATACATAACCATTATGAGCGATTTGGATTATATTAACGTATATCTGGTAGCATTTTATGGGTATCAGGTATTACTTTAAAGGGATTAGGTGTTATTTGAGATTGCAATTCTAATTAGATGTTATTTTATAATAAAATCAAGTATTATTATATAGAAATTAGATGGAATTTTAAATGATCGTGTTATATCAACTGAGTTTCGATATTAATGCTGCTTCAGGTTAAAATTTAAAATAAATGCATATCTCACCTAAATGCTTCTTCTTCGTCAAATACGGGAGTACTTTGGAGGATCAACGGAATTATATAGCGATATCTCCAGAAGATAATAATAAAGAGTATGTAACGTGTAAAGTCAAAGGAATACTGTTGAATTACACAACTTCTAAATATGTCAATTTTTCTACAATCGGAGACCTGATTTTGAACGAAGATGAAGTGGACGAAGGACCTATAATTGTTACCGCGTGGAATATTCGTAGAACCAAAAATCATGTACTTCAATGAGAGACTACGATATCCAAATAGTATGATCTTGCTAATTTGGTGGTATACAAGGAGCAGATGTGCGACAGCTGTTCCTCAATTCATTCCATTTTACATGTTTTTCTATGAAATTTATTACTGACATGGTTTATTCACCTTCTGTCATGCCAATAATATATATTTTCCTGAAATATTATTTACCTTCACAAATACATATTGTCCCAAAATTTCAACATACATCTCAATATAATAACTGTTCTCTGATTATATGTGATGCTCATGTTCTATGATTTTGTATTTTTTTGTATGGTAAATAAGAGGGAGCGATGTTTTGTCGCATCCTTCAGTTCGTTCCAGGTATGCTTCCAATCTTCAGATTTTGTGTGTTTCCATGAGCAACAAAGCAATTTGGCTTGATTTTATAGGAAATACATCTAAATCAAAGTTTATATGAGTTTCAAATAAAGATGTGGTGGTGGGTGGCGGTTGTGGATGGTGAGTGGTGGAATAGCATTATTATAATGCTACATATCATCTTTAGAATGATACATTACATCTTTAGCATGCTACATAGCATTATTAGAATGCTACATATTATTAAAATACAGCTTATCATTATTAGAATGCTACGTAGCATTATTAGAATGCTACATTACATCTTTAGAATGCTACATAGCATTATAGAATGCTATGTTACATCTTCATAATGCTACATTCTATCATAAAGCAGAAAATGTATGTTTTGCAATTGTTTTGCCATTGAGTGGAAATACAGCAGGTGGATACAGCATACAGTATACAACGCAGCAAGTGCATACATTGCATACAGTGTTTACATACTTAACTTGTTACCGTTGGTCCTCTAAAACACTTCCGGATTTGACGAAGAATAAATTCGGTGAGGTATACATTTATTTAAAATTTTAATCTGTAGATGTATTCATATCGAAACACAGTTGATATTGAACATTCCTTTAACGTGCCATCTGATTCATATAAATGATTCTTAATTTTACTATAAAATCTAATTAGACATCTGATCTCAAATAACACCTTATTCCTTTAAAATTAGACCTGATTCCTATAAAATGCTACCTGATATAAGTTAACGGAATCCAAATTGGTCATAATGGTGATAAATCTATTTTTGCTTACTCTTGTACTGAAGATGTACTCACATCAGAAAGTCGTTTACATTGAATTCAAATAGACAGCTGCTAATCACATTTAAATATGTTTTGATAGCATTTGTAATATTGTAAATAATGTATTGCAGCATAAATATGAGTAACTTCATTGTTTATTTATTTGCCTATACTTAACTTTTATATGACTAAAATCAATTTATATGATATTTATTACAGACACGGTTTTCACTGCAGACACAGAAAGGTCAAATTCGAAAACTATACTGAATTTTCAAATAGTTTGCACATTTAAGTATTTGCTTCTTCTTTGCATACCATTGAGAATTGTCTATAACTTTTGCTCCATTGTATGATTGAATTAAAGATCCCCTACCGTATAGCGGGTCTCGCTACTACTTAGGATTATATATAATCATTTGCTTCACCCTTTGCATATCATTGTCTACATCGTTTGTTTTATCTACGTTACCAAACTAATCTGATTAGGAAAATATTGAATCTATATTTAATTCATATACAAATCAAGCTGGTTCGCATCAAGTAAGAGCTGTTTCAACTTTAATGTAGCATTACCCTGAAAGCGTTTAATTCATATATCGAAACCTCAAAGTAATTAAAATGATATATATTTATATATTTATATGTTAATGAAGTTCAATATTGTTCATTATAAATAACTATAGTGTAATTGTTGCAAGTGTTGATCCTCGCTCAAATGAAAACATATTTTCTGCTACTATAGAAACTGCAGTATTCTATAGAAGGTCTACCGCGAAGTATATAGAAATATATGTGGCTGGTCGTGAGATAGGACATTCCAATAAACTGGATTTTATAGGCTGCCTAAAGCCTCTCCGATTTTATTTAAAATATTTTTTCTAAAATCATAAATTAATGTATATAAAGAGTTTTTTTTTGAAAATTTGGTGGTCCATTTTATCGAAAATTTTCGCCGATTTTCTTTTAATTTCTTGTATCCGAAGCTGCTTTAATATTTTAGATATTAAGTGAGTATAAAAATAACCAACTTACTGTCGGAGTAATTTGACCTCGAAATAAAATGTTCTGCTCTAAATATTTCGGTGCCTATGTAAGTTGGAAAAATGAAACTCAGGGTACATCCGTATATTTGAGAATCCTGAACTATTCTAATACGAGGAACTGAATATAGTGAATTGGTTTTGGGGTATAAATTTTTTGTCAGTAACCTTTTTAGTAACACCCTGTGTATTTTTAAATATTTCAATAGCCCTTGTAATTCTACTTAAAATTATACCACACATAAAGTGTACATCTCTTATATTTTCAAGGATATGACCCTTAATAGCTTAAAATTTCGCAACTTATATGTAAGTCCTATAGATGTTTATATTTATATGTAAGGCCTAAGTAACAGCACATAAATGCTAAGTTACACGAAAAAATATTTTACGTTGTGTGAGACCTATGAGACTAAGCATATAACTTGGTGCTTTTGCAATTGAATAAATGTTATCAGTGGCGGGTGCACATTGTAATTCTGGGAGGAGTTCAAAATGATCATTTTATTCAGAAATTCAGTTTTAAAATTCGAACACTGAAATTTTCATATCGCATATAGTATCTTATATTATGCGTCGAAAGAAATTAGTACAATGCCTAAATCTTCTCTAGGCACGTTTAAAATTTTACCAACTTTTCGATATATCTCACGAACTATAAAAGATAGAATAGTTGAATAAACTTCGTTATATCGGCTACCAAAGCCTCGTTCAATTTTATTTGAAACATTTTTTTAAAATCACAATTTAACGTATTTAAAGTTAAAAACGTAGAACTTGGGGAATGTGCGAATGACCCAGAGATATCAATTTTGCGTAAAACGGCCGCGGGAAACAGTGACTCAAAAATGGCAGGGGGGGGGGGCAAATGTAAGTCAAAAACAGCAGCTGCCCGCGCCAAAGCGGGACAGCGAAGGCAAATATGGGGACCAGGGACCTAATGGGCTAACGAATTTAGCATAGACGAAGTCGCAAGGCGAGGGCTATAATTGTTTTATAAAATTATAATTGTAAATAAGTTTTAAAGTATACATTTGACATGCGATTTTTTCGACAAGCTTTAAATGACAATTATCTATGACAGATATTAAAGAAAAAAATGAAAATTTTGGTACCAGTTTATTGTTATCAAATACACCGATGTCGCCGAAAATTGTCAACGGTAGCTTTGCTGCGATTTTTGATAACGAAGAAATAGTCGCCAAGTATACGAGAACTTCTGCTGAATTTCGATTGGCGCCACCAGGGAGTCCATGTAAGTGTAAATAATTTATTTTATTTTATTTCTGTTGATTTAATGCTTTACAAAATCTTTTGTGTATAGAGCATTACTTCCTTTTTAGAAGTCATTATTGTAGAGTATTATTGCGACCGGAGAGCGGTGGACTGTAGACACACTTTGGATTTACTCTTTTTGCTGGTTAAAATCGTTTTGATATTTCGCTTAACGATTAGACATTTAATTAGAGCGATTAATTGAAACCAGTTTAGTTCACTTTAACTATTTAATTACAATACTAACACTAATAGGAACAAATTGATAAATTAATAAATTGATTATATATATTGTTAAATTGGTGAAAAAATTTAATTGTTGTGCACTAATGTCGAATCCTTCCAACGTAGACAGGGTTCCGAGCGATGGGTTTTCCTTACGACGACGACGACGACCTTCTTGTATGTATGCCTAGACCATAATAATAATATTTTTAAACCGTCTTAAGGAAGCTGCAACGGGAGGCATCAGGTACTTGGTAGTACATACAACCTTATCTATTTGCATATTTATGTACCACAATGTAACGATAGTCTCGTACATTTATTGTCCACTATGAAAACAGGTATGGTTTTGGGTTTTACCGAGCTTTGGATAACCAATGTTTGTATTCAAATATAATTTCTTCTATTTTCTCAGCGGCGTACCGAAATAAGTTCTTTCACCAATAAGAAATACAATTTCGTACATTAAATTATTAATACTCATAATTGTGCTAGATTTTCTATAGTACAAATCAAGTCAATATGAAATGCATACTTACTTTAAATCATTAGCTGATAACTGCTTGTTCTTAGATTAATTGATTACACCCTTAAACAAATTTAGAAAGCCTTCATTAACCTAACCGTTAGTTACTTAACTTAGAGTAAACTTGCTGTCATTTGTATAACTTATTTTAAAATAATTTATAATTAGAGTAGATACGTAAAGTAATCGTTTATTGGCATCTAAATTGTGTTAAATTATTCGTATGCAAATAAAATAAATTCTTTACAAAACTAAATTAATATGAAACAAAAATAACGCATATAAAGAGAAGACAGCTGCCACGATATTTTTCCGATGTATTTAGTTTTCCTTTCTTTTCATTTTATCTTAAGTTTATTTATTACTTTGATTCTCTTACCATTCTCCCCCAAACTTTCTCTAGTTCCAAGCTAATTCCCACGCATTCATGCTCTATGCAAACCCCTTCCTTCATCATCCATACTGATTACGGATATTAAATACTCTTGCATACCTCCACTGTTATCCACATATATCTACTATTTATTATTCTTCCATCCTTCTCCTGTTTCTTCTTCATTCTCACTTCTACCTTATAACTCCATATTGGATTTCTTGGACCCATATTGGATGTTTATAAATCCATATTGGATTTATAAACAAAATGAAAAAATTGTTTTGCGAATTCATAGTCTACACCTGTTCACAAAATTTCATCTAGATCGGTACCATAAAACAGGAGAAACTATTGAACATACATCCGTATGTACATACATATGCGCCTCCAACGAGAAATTGAGCTTCTTTCAATATTTTGAGCAAGAATTTGTTTTTACAAAAACTTTTTATATAAAACATTGTTCCTTATGAGCCCTGATTTAACTAATTTCCAATCATTTAAACATAATTCCCTTTCAGAGCTGAAGTATTTAAGATCTTTACAATAGAATCTCGAGAATATAATATGTCAATTAGTGCTTATCATTACAATACGTTAAATAACATTACATTTAAGGGGCAACCCTCAGTGAGCCCCAAATTACTTCAAATTAGTCAGACCCATTCTGTTATACTCATAATAAAATAATTAATTTTAATAAATTTTTCTTACAATTAGATAAACGCGGCCGAATTAGAGGTATATTGATGACAGGGAAGCAATTCTCATTGGATTCTCACATGGATCTCTTCCATGGCTTAGACGAGGATTTTGCAAAACGATCTTATAGTGATCCCGATAATTGTAAAAGTAATGATGCGTTGATGGAACAGCCAAGTGAATTAGAAGAAAATGGAGGTATTTTACGATTACATATAATATTTATGGATAACAATCTTATAGTTTATTTCTACACATTTAGTTCATTTCAGCACCAAGTCAAATAGATTTGTTTAATTACGTCAGGAATTGTTGGAGTATAGCGCTGTAGAGGGCTCTGTATGTATCAAAATTTTCACTTATGAGTGGACTGTAGTTAAAGACTATTGTTGCCAAACAAAGGAAGCATTTTGCGTTTGTTCTAAAGTTCTCATACAGTTTCAGATCTAATTTATTTTAGATCCATATTCATTATTATGTTAAATATATATGAACGATGTATTTATTAATCACTTGTATTCTCTAATTCGTCTTTAGTTTTCATGAGGAATTTAGTAATTGCTGGAATACGGCAATTTGACATAAGCAAAACTGTATTATGTTTTATAAAAAGAAATCTCAGATTTGCCAAATTTTAGAAAGGAGACACTTAGAAGACTTTTACACGAAATTGGCTTTGAATTTGAAAAAGCTGGAAGACACCGTATTCTTATTGAGCGGGGCGATATAGTTAGATGGCGTCGTCGGCGGTGGGTCTCCCGAGGAACCGGATACAACCATCCTTTACCGGGGGTTGCCGGCAATGCTAGGTCGCCTGGTGCTGTCGGCAGTGGTGACGACCCGTAAGACGTCCACTGTGCTTTTTCCTGGTTTAATGGTGGATTAGTCGGCGTGGCTGGAGTTCGCGGATCGTTATCTTCTAAGTAGCGTGGAGTGCCAGGATAGATATCGCAAGTTACCGAGACGTTCTGGAGTGCCATCTCGGTCGTCTTCGTTTGCCTGGAACGCTCGGCGTTTGGCCTCGTTCTTCTATTCGCGTCAGCTACCTCGTTTTCTCATCGATGATGTAGGTGTTTTCAAGGGATTGTTAAGAAAATTTTAAGATTTGAGTGAGCAGAAACAGATGTAAAGATAGAAAGATTATGTATCGGAAGATTCGGCTGAAAATAACTAGTGGAATTTAGCTATATATTTTGTTTGTTTTTGAATAAAAAATTTTGTTTTATAATATATGGATTTGGCCGCATTTTATTCAGAAATAAACTAATAACTTTTTATGGGAATTGTCAGGACAAACCGTTCTTTATACTGTGACAAAGCTCGCAGTATAAAGCCTGGTTTGAATATCAATTGAGAATTATCCTGATTCAAGCTTCCGAATAGTTCACTCGTGGTCAATCAGACATGACTCAAAATGCTTCTTGTTGAAATAGGCCTACATATGGCTTTTTCTAGGACATTAGAGATTTTTGCCGCCCAGCTTGATGGCGGTAGTAATTGATGCTGGCAGCAGCAATTGGGTAGGTGTTCGAAATTACTGCTAAAAATTTAGAGAAGGCAGAATATTCCTTGAACAAACGATGACTCTTCTCCGTTGCGAGTTTTAAGGTCTAACTTCGCTTAGCATCGCTGTCACGACATTACTTTTCTATGATTCTACGATGGGTTGCTCTCCAATCAGCTTTAACGTCCAAATGAGCAACGAGCTGCGCTTCCAGGACTATGACTAACCAAGCACGCGATACTGGGGGTAAACTTTTACGTGGAAAGCATTCAAGGCGATGTATGTTCCATACAAATAATAGAAAAATCTGCTCATATGAAAGCAACGGCCCCCGAATTTCATTAAACCCATCAACGTTGTCTGTTCAAATACGCTATCGGACTCTCGTGCAGACGAGGTTATGAGAAGCCAATACACCCATTAAAAGGGAGGTCTTAAATCTTTCGCTAGACGAGAGCAATGAAAGCGGGTTCAAAGTCCTTACTAAGACGTTGTATATTCGAATTGAAATCACCAGAAATTAATGTTGAAAAATCATGCACCAAAAGCGCGAGTCAAAACAGAGCACGCTACATATTCTTCTCTCTTGTCTTGTACCTATTTTTTGTTCATCTTCTACATTCGATGGACATCAACAAAAAAATGTAAGGCATTTTTTGTTTGTATTTAGTTCTCGATGCAATCGCACAAGAAAAGCATGAAAGACATCTTCTTATGACAAAAATCATAGCGAAAGGAATGTTAGACGAAATATGATGCTTTTGTTTTCCAACTTACTTATTAACACATGGAAATTAGAAACGTTGGTAATATTGTGCTTTTCACTTCAAATCAGCGCGCCTCCCTGCGTTTCCGAAGTAGGGGCGGTGACTCCCCGGTGTCCTTGGTTTAGCTGACTCATCTACGAATCGAAGGAATTCTCATCTACGTGTACAACAAAACCTTGTGTATAAACAATGCCCATCTTCCCGTTGCTTGAATCGAAAACGCAAAGCGAAAGTCTATAATAAAACATAGTACAAGAAAAGTAGATGCTATAAAAGAGTACGAACATATTCTGCATTTGATGTGACCTCGCGAAAGAAAAGCAAAAACAACAACGTAAACGGTAAAAGAAAGACGTCGAATGCGCGCTGTGTTCTCAAACCTCTTTTTCTTCTGGTTCTCTCTCTGACGCACGCGAAGACGCGCTCCGCGTTGGCGACAGCAATCAGCAGTGCTCTTTCCTCCCGCAACGGGCGACGCTGAACTCCCTGCTGTTCCTCTTCTTTGTGCACAACGGAAACGAACGTTGTTTGCTTGATGATTTCGGTCGGCAGCTATCTCTACGCAGATTTCGCTAACTCCATCGATAAAAACTTGTATCCATATATTATAATAAAATGTGATAAAATAAAATGATTACTTGATACATTTGTTTGCTCGTTATGGAATTAATTAGCTGATGATTATTCTCTTAAATGATTGTTTTAATCATTTATCGATTCTGTGAAGCTATGTACAATAGCCGATAACAAAGTTGATGGGGTACAAGAATCTGGAAGAGCCACAATGAAGTGGTCTATGTTTAGAAATGCTCAAATTGAGGTCGAGTGTTGGAATACGGCAATTTAACATAGGCAGCACTGTAATATGTTTTATCAAAAAAAATCTCAGCTGTTCTTACATGTCAGCTAGTCAGTCAAGTAGTAGTTGATTATATATTTTAGTTAGTTCAGTTTATTATCTGTTTTATATACACTTAAACGTATATTCTTTGTATTCTTAAAAGCAGTGAAATAACTTATTACTTCTTCAAACGTTTTTCTTATCAGTAATGATTGATAGAAGCATATTAGTTCTGTATCATATTTTATATAACAAAACTCTATTCGCGTTGTTGCGTACTGGAACAAAGAGAAAATTAATCGTGAATGAAATGGGGTAGTAATTACTTTCGATTCGAATAAGAGAGTAATTACTAGGTTTCAATGCATTATTTACTGATATACACTGGTTTTTTGAATTTCTAAGCGTATATACATATATATGCCATATATATATATATATACATACATATATATTATATGCAAAACGTCGTAAGCACTATTAAATATCACTTACTTTATGACTCGAGTTTCGGGCGTGGACCCATTATCGAACTGACTGTTGTGATGGTCGAGTTTTCTCGTTTTCTGCACGTGGCTGTCTTCTGTCTAAAGTTATATTTGCGGCGTTGTCGGATCTACTATTTCCTCGTGATGTTGACGTTCATTGTTTCCATATAAGATCTGGAGTGGTGTTAGTAGACTGTTAGGAGACTATTAGTAGAGTGGTGTTAGTAGACTGTATTAGTAGACTGTTAAACTTAAGTGGCGTTAGTAGACTGTAAAATAGTAGACTGCAAATTTAACAGTCTACTAACACCACTCAAGATCGTATATGGAAACAATGAACGTCAACTACGAATCACAAAGAGATAGTACATCGCCAACGCCGCATATATAACTTTAGACAGAAGACAGACACGCACAGGAAAGGACAAAACTCGACCATAACAACAGTCAGTTCGATAATGTGCCTACGCCCGAAACTCGAGTCACAAAATAAGTGATATATAATAGTGCTTACGACGTTTTACATGTATAAAATATTTATAATGGAGCACGTATATATATATATATATATAAGTATATATATATATATGACCTTAAATCTTAGAAGTACAATATTTAGCTATATCACAATAGCCTACATTTGTTCACACCGAATAAATCTCATTATTCTAATTTGTGAGAACTAAATATTAATTGTAAAATTGAAAAATGTATCAACTTAAGACTAGATCTCGTTTCGACGTATTTGCGTACTCATCAGACAAGCGCATGTTACAGTTTCAATCTATTGGTACCTTGTGAAAAAGTCGGCATTTATAGAAAAATTTTTGGTTGCCGTATTCAACCAGAATACTGCCGTGTTCAGTCTATAGTCACTACAAGTACAAGAAATGATTGCATATATACATTTTGTATACTTATATATTATTTATTGGTAACTCCAACCAATTTGCAATTAATTGCAGATATTGGAATTTTTACTAACAAAAGTCCATTTTGATTTTTTCGCAATGTACCATTAGATTGAAACTGTTACACTCACTTGCATGATGAATACACCAATACGTCAAAACGAGATCTCGTCGTAAGTTGGTAACATTTTTCAATATTCCAATTAATATTAAGTTCTCATAAATTAGAATAATAATATTTATTCGGTGTGAACATATGTAAGCTATTGTGATAGAGCTAAATAGTGTACTTCGAAGATTTAAAGTAAAATTTTATATTTCATACAAGTACAAGAAATGATGGCATATATACATTGTGTATACTTACATATTATATATATATATATATATATATATATATATATATATAAACTTGCGTGCATAGAAATCGGCCTACTTTAAACTTTTGACTTGAACTATATTTTTTTCAGAAACTATTAATC
>WYDF02064735.1:0-11646 GCA_009867245.2 Adranes taylori
TGATAGAAAAGTGGACAAAATAGAAGATAAGTTGAAAAAACAGCAAAAACGAGTCAAGCATTGGTATTCATCGGTGCTTGATGAGGATAGTTTTAAATTAAAAGAGTCACATCTATTTGTAGTATCGTTTTTGGCTGGAATTGCAATTGGAATCGCAGCATATAAATAGTTTCATATAGTATACAATTTATTACTATTGTTAATTAAATAACTGTACAATTATTGTGATTATAATTAAATACTCTAATTAACGATGTTTCTATAAAACTCAAGTATCAAAAAACGAATAATTTCAGTGTTGTGAGTTTTTATCTTTAATGTACTAAGGGATAGGGTTCATGATTTTCGATGAATGTCTGCCGCTATTTTTCCTAAACCAATCAATGCACCCGTTTGCTGACTGCCAATTAGTCTGCAATTTTTTCTGACTGATTGAAATTAAATTTGGTGGGCGGGATAATATAATACTTGGAGGCAGTGAAAAATAATTTTTTATGCAAGATTGACGAAATCAGCTATGTTTAATTTTCTCAAATATATAGTTGAGACGCTAAAATTCTACAGACAGTACATTATGTCTAATGAAAATGGTTTCATTCAATTCGTTCGCAATGTTTAAAATGTTTGGGGATATCTGAGCAACTATTAAAAATATTAATTGTACAGTTATATTTTATATATCGTACGACCCATTTTTTAGATAACTGCCTATGTAACGAAATTTTCATATAAAAGAACCTTCAGTAGTCAAGCGATTCAGAATCGAGGACGACTTCGTTTAAATTTGTTATATGCATGCTTCAGTTAAAGCATTTGAAGCCAGATACCTTGACCTTTGTCAGGAATAATTTTAAAGAGAATCAAAGGGCTATAAAAATACTGTTCTTTATTGCTCTAAAACGGGAATAAAAGCTGCAAGTATTGAATATTTTATTATTAAACCGGTTTTAAGCTATCATAATAAACTCTATGTGCTAAATAGATCAATCTCGTATGAGGTTGACAGACTCAACTTTTGTAATTATGTTTGAATGAAATACAGATAAGTTCTGAATTTCATAAAAATCTACCGCTATAAATCTTTTAGTAATCTCTTTATAAACTGATTATAAGTAACGAGGTAAAGCATGTTTTTTTAACTATTGGAACTGGTTCTTAATTTGGAACTGTTTTTGTATGTTTCATATGAGCTATCAAAACATTGTACATCAAAATCAAAGAAAGAAGAATTCAAAATTAATAGGTATTGAACTCTCCACTTTAATTTTTCATATTACGAAATTTTATAAAGCTGTAGAAGAATTGTAAACAAACGGTCAAGATGTAGGAAATTAATTCAAGGTGCTTGTAATTCAATGAATCATTCAGGCCGAGCATGCGCATATTTTTTGATTCTTCTTGTTCCATACACAATATTGACAACAATAGGACAGCGCCAGCTGTTTCGATGTCCGTTTTAGTAGGACATCGTCTATTTTTCGAAGTCACATATAAACTTATAAAAGATGGATGAAAACAACATTCAGATAAATAATGAACTCTCGATGTGTTGTTTCATTTATAAATGGTGCGTATGTCGTTAGTGCTGGTGTTTCTGTTTTCGTTAACCAGTTTTGTTCTGCGCTGTGCGGGTGGTTATTAAATGGAGAACAACGGGACGAAACCACGAATTCGCTCTAATTCAGCTAGAGTTCTTGTTTTTGATGAAGTCCGTGCTACAACAGATCGCCCCAAATATTTACCCGCACCAAAAACCATGTTTCAACAACATCATCCTCATCAGCAGGGTATTTAAAAGAATCTAATAACACTTGGCAATATGTCATGATTACTTAATTGAATTGTTTTATTATAACAGAAGCTGTATCTTTTCAAACAACATTGCCAGCTGCATCAAATTTAATGAGGATACGCAGTTTGGCATTAGGAAAATCGGCTCCATCGTTATCAGTCAACATGGTAAGCATATATTGATCAATAATAAATATATTTATAAATGCCTTGTGTGTTTTCACTTTTTAGAGAGATACAACACCAGTCGTTCCAAGAAAAAATAATAAACCAAGTGCCGGACATAGACTGAGTTTAATAGCGAACACCTCACCCACTTTACCAAGATCGCATTCACCAATATGTGGAAGCCCAATAGATAGCCCAAGAACACATAATAGTTTTATTAATTTTTCATTTGCACCAATTAAAAGGTATACTTTGTTATTTTTAAGTATAGTATGATATTAAAGTAATATAAATATAGAATTGCCGCCGGCTGTAGGGGAGATGGAAGAAGATGGTCAGTAGCTTCATTGCCATCATCAGGATATGGTACAACACCAGGAAGTTCGAACATGTCGGTACGATTTGAGTTAAATTCAAACATTTTTATGTAGCCTTAAATTCTGTTTGTTTTAAATTGCAGTCAAAATGTTCAAGTCATGAGAAACTTCATCAACTGCCACATATACCAACGTCAGATGATATGCGAATATTAACGAATCATTTTTCAAGCAACGAAAGTAACGCTTCATTACCTAGTAGTATGAATTTGGATGAATTAAGCGGTACATTACATCGGTCACCTATTCATAGACCTAGATCTCGTAGTTTGAGGTAAGAAGTCTTTTGGTTTTGGGTAGGTTGTTTGGTTTAAAATGGGCAGTGTAGCCATTTAGAAGATGTTGTTACTAGATGTGCAGATTTTTAAAAATTCCGTGACAAAACATTTCATATTAAGACATTTAATGAGTTACATCCATTGCAAGCTACGTTTTACACACATTTTAAACTCACATACATATTATACCAAAATCACCTTATATATTAATAAGCATGTGATTTATGAAAATTACTGTGTTGTTAAATGCATATAAACTTTTATTGCAGTACATGATAAGGCACGATAGGTAAAGGCATCTATGTCTCAAACAAGTTACAACTTTATATATACGCTCATTTATTCCATAGAATTTTAACGCATTTAGTAACATTGAAGGAGCAATACAAGTGATTGTATTAGATATAATTTGTTTCTAGAATTATAGACGTATTTTTTTTAAACGTCCCATTCATTTCAAATGTTTTTCGGTTCCTTCTATGACAACTGCTTTTCTTAATCTCTGTTAATATGTTTCTCATTGTTTCCATTCCTTTGTACAACTTACCCCTTCACACCCTTCGATTTCTCTATTACCTTTTGATCCTATCTGCATTGAAACTTCTCTTCGAAATCTTCTCACACCCTTCGATTTCTCGATTACCTTTTGATCATATCTGCATTGAATCTCCTCACATTTCTTCACCCATTGCTCCTGCTTTACCTCTTCAATCATCCTTTTGTAATTTATGCTTATTGTTAACATTAAATATTCAAGAATTTTTTGTTCACTGTTACATATTTATAATTACTATTATAAATATAAACACGTTTTTCTATTTTACTATCTTTTTCTACATCTGTCATCTTAGTTTCAGTTTCACTTTCTCATTCTCTCCGCCCAATCATCCATCCAAACCTCCATCCAATCATTCTCCAATCCTCCTAACGTCTCCGTCCAAATTTTCTTGCTCAAAAATTTAAAAGACGCGTATTTTTCGGTGGCTTTGTGTATGTGCGTAGGTACGGCAGGGATTTCTCCTTCCCTATGGGACCGATTTGGATGAAATTTGGTAGGCAGGAGCAGACGATTATTCCGCAGAATGGTTTTTTAATTTTTTTAAATCCAATATGGCGGACATGACCTATTTTTTAATTCAGATATTCAGTTTTCAAACTAAGGGACTGAAATTATGCACACAGTATATTGTATTCTGCGTTGAATGACATTAGTCTCATGTTGCCAACTGTTATATAGCGCGACGGTGTTACGTTTAAAGTTTAAAAAACATTTCGATATATTTCAGAAACTAAAAAAGACAGGACATTCGAATTAACTTTATTGTATAATGTACCTAAAGCCCCTTCAATTTTATTTGAAATTTTTTTTTCTTAATTCACAATTTAACATATATACGGATGTCCTTTTATTCAAACCTTCTGGTTAATTTTCTCAATAACGCAGAGTGGATTTAATTTCCTGTAATTTCTTTTATCGAAGGCTCCTTTAATACCTAAAGCTAGTTTTACATTTGTCAATTTTTCCTTCAATTGTAAGTACTCAATTAAGACCTTAAAATTGAAGGTCACGTAAAATTGTGGAAATTGTCAGAATAATTCTTGAGATATTTAAACTTGTCAATTTGTAGATGTCAATTATAATCTGTCAATAGACCATGATTAAATAAAATTTTTATTTAAGTGAATCTGAAATATCATATCTGATGCTGATCACTATATTTTACCTGATTTGACCTAAAATAGGCACGGTAACTGATCTCCAATAAATTATAAAATATGTTGGTAATAAACCTATACTCGTAAATATTCCTAAATTTCAGTAAAAAATTGAAGGAAAAACAGAACTGTTCTATTTTGAAGGCCGTCAAGTACTTGGCTAAGTACTTAAAATTGAAGGAAAAAATGTCAAATGTAAAACAGTGATTTGTAAGTACTGGACAAAGTACTTAAAATTGAAGGTAAAATTGACAAATGTAAAACTAGCTTTAGGTATTAAAGGAGCTTGTAAAACGCAGTTAAGCGAGTTTCAAAAAAACGCATGTCAAAATATCGGTGTAATTTGACCTTGAAAAGAAAGTACTAGGCTAAATATCTCTGTTCTTATGAAAATTGGAAAAATGAAAGTTGGGAACATGTGTAAGACTCAGGGGCCTCAATTTTGCCAGTGTGAACAATTGAATATACTGAACTGATTTTGAGCAATCTTCTGTACATTCACTTCAAATTTCCTATTACTTTATCTTTCTATATTTGACAGATTTCGAGAAATCGAATTTATCGTCTCGGTTTCCCTCTATGTTTAACTTAACGGTTGTTTTAATTATGTTGTCGGTTTTGTGTTTCTTGCTAATTTGTATTTTTTTAAATAATAGTAGTCCAAGTCGCTCGCCTGTTATCGACAATGAAATTTCCATGATGAACGTAATGTATAAGGAACGTTTTCCTAAAGCTACGCAACAAATGGAGGAACGTCTGTCTAATTTCATCGAAGAGAATAAATTTCTTGATACCACTGGCGAGAACTGCAGCTATCTTCCAATTATTCGATTTGTTCATCATCAAGTTATCGAGATAGCACGCGATTGTCTGAACAAATCGCATAACAAGCTCATTACAAGTCGTTATTTCTACGAAATGTCCGAAAATTTAGAACGTCTGCTAACTGAAACCAGAGATAAATCGGAAGAAGCAGCTACGGAAGTTACTGGATTAATAAAAAAACTACTTTTGATTATATCCAGACCTGCCCGTTTGCTTGAATGTTTGGAATTTGATCCGGAGGAATTCTATCACTTTTTAGAAGCAGCTGAAGGCCAGCTAAAGGTATTTTTAGTGAACAATAATTAAATTAGTTAATATGATTTTGTTAAAACAAAAAGTAATGGCTGGTTATTTTTAATTTTATATGAAAATTGTAAATATTTACAATTTTATACATGGTTGATAAGGTTATCTAGACGAAAATAGCCGGTCAGTATGTTTATGTGTAAACTGTTTTCTAATAATTTGTTTCAATTCCAAGGACAATTTAATTAGGTTAAATTATAAAATAAATATTTGATATGGAAAAATACGGTATTTATCTTTTTATTTAGTATAATTTTTTATAAATCTTACGGGTACTTCCTCTTTATCGGTAGTGAAAACGTGACGGGTAATATAACATTTATATACAATAGAACTTGGATAATTTGAAGTTACGGGGCCCAGAGAAAAATTTGAATTATATATGTTCTCTCAAAGAGGAGAGGTAAATTAAAGAAAAAAAAACTCCACGATGTTACGCTGTTGTGAGCTGAACAGTTGTCAATGAGTAGAAGAATCTTTCGGTTTGTTTTTTTTAATTTCTTGTCCAGATTTAATAGCCAGTTTTCTTTGGCGGATTTCCAATTTATTTTTCATCCCTTTTGGTTGTTTTTAATCTCCAAGTAATGTTAGTGGCTTATAAGTTAGCATTTGATGTTGCTACAATAAGACACACACAAAGTACGTAGACCCTGACTGTATGTACTGTACAACTATCACAATTTAATTGTCAATGTCACGCTGAAAAATCAACACTGAAATGAATTTAACACTATGAAAGATGCAAGCAGACTGAACGAAAGCAAAACAACGCCGCAGCGCACTTCCACATTATCATTTGTGAGAAATTTTAACAATACAGCACTGTATAAAAGTTCGAATGAAACAAAATAAAATTAGAATTAATCATGATATTATTTTATTTCATTGATTTCTTTACAAATGTTCAGAGACCGAGCAAAAACTTCGAATCAACCAGAATTTCTAATTATAGACTTCTATAATTTAGAATTATAGAACGTTCTATAATTTAGAAATTTAGAGTTCTATAATAGAATTATAAAACGTCTACGATTTAGAATTATTTAGGTTTGATTGTAACTGTATGTATCTGTAACATTCACAAATGGGTTTAAATTTATTTGTTTTGTTTTAGTGTTATTTACACTTGTCTATTAGGTCAATTCTTAAGCATTTTATAAATAATATTTATAGTTATTGGACTATTTTCTTCCGGAATTTGACAGAGCTGACAATTTCATCACTTTGTTGAGACTTATTGATCTAACAAAGCTTATGTGCCTGTAATTATCACATGTTTCTGATTGTAGTCCCCATAGTCCCCTCCTAAACCCGCTCCTGATCATATCTGTGTTAATTGAATCGCATTAAGTACTTATAAATCCCATCAATCAATTAGTCAAGTCAAGCGTTACTTTATGACAATCCATCACATGGCACGAGAAAATCAATTAATCTTAGACAGAGAAAACGCATTTTTAACCCATAACTTATTTTTTCGCAGTTATAAAGCCAAAGAAACACTTTCATTCTTTTTTCACTTCATCTATGTAAATAGAAAAAAAAACATTGTTAATATATACCATTTCTCCATTACTACGCTCAATGAATAGCACTTGCCAAGGGACAATGCATTACAACGGACGAAGTGAATGTGTTTTTTAGTTTATTACATATTTAGAACAATACCTTTTAAGATTGTTGTAAGTAGTTTTTAAAACTTGCAAAAAAGGGGAATGTTTTTGTATTGGACTAGAATCAAAACAAATTTGATGAAAATGACACAGTACCTTTTTGAGATAGTTAGAGCACGCCAATGGAGTTCGTACAAGTTCTTCTATTTTATCAGTCGTCATTGATAAAATAGAAGAACTAGTACATTTTTTATTATTTATGTTTCAAAGGTCCTACAAGGTATAAAAGCTGATCTACCTCAATACATAATCCAGAAGTTGGGCTTGAATCGCGATCCGATAGCCGAACTTCAACAAGAATTGCGTGATTGTAATCCATTGTGTGGAAGTCTGGGTGTGACGGGTAATAGCGGTACTCAGCGTCAACTTACCTCTACCCCGACATCTGCAACACCACCAACGATAAAATGGTGTCCGACGTCTGGGACCGAAGCTTCAAAAAATCCGAACGATCATGATTATGAAATGATTAAGCTTATATCGAATGGAGCGTACGGTGCTGTATATCTCGTAAAACATAAATTAACCAAACAGCGATTCGCTATGAAGAAAATTAATAAGAACAATTTGATGTTGAGGAATCAAGTAGAACAGGTATTTTTATATCAAACTGCCCTTTTGTATTTTAAATTTGCATTGTATTGAATGCTTTGCTGTAATTAATATTAAGGGATGTAAATTGTGAATGAAGTGTGTATTTGACATTTATCAACGTACTTGTGTCTACAGGTATTTGCTGAACGGGATATTTTGAGTTTTGCTGACAATCCATTCGTAGTTAGTATGTACTGCAGTTTTGAAACAAAGAAGCATCTTTGTCTTGTGATGGAATATGTAGAGGGCGGAGATTGTGCCAGCCTCTTAAAGAATATTGGACCTTTACCATCTGACATGGCTCGATTTTATTTTGCCGAGACTGTGCTTGCTGTGGAATATCTCCATAGTTATGGTATCGTTCATCGTGACTTGAAACCTGACAATTTATTAATTACAGCGCTGGGACACATCAAGCTTACTGATTTCGGTTTAAGCAAGATGGGATTGATGTCTTTGGCTACAAATCTGTATGAAGGTATTATTATTGTATGGTTATTTTTCGTTGGGATAAATTTTGTTTGTTTCTCTAGGTTACTTGGACTGCGAAACACGTCAGTTTTCTGATAAACAAGTTTTTGGAACGCCAGAGTATATCGCGCCTGAAGTTATTTTGCGGCAAGGTTATGGTAAACCAGTTGATTGGTGGTCTATGGGTATTATATTATATGAATTTCTTGTTGGATGTGTACCGTTTTTTGGTGAAACTCCTGAAGAATTGTTTGCTCACACTGTTAATGATGACATTGAATGGCCTGATACAGAAGAGTGGGCTGTGCAGGATGAGGCGAAAGATCTCATTATAGTATTATTACAACATTCGCCTAGGGAAAGGTATGTGAATAAAAAAAAAACAAAAGTCTGTTTTGTATTTTTAATAGATGTTTATAATTAATATATTGTGTGGGAGGGTAATTGTTTTTTAAAGACACAAATAATAATATTTATTTCAATAATTATATTAATTTGCACTAAGTTATTTAAACATTCATGAAAGCTCTTATTTATTTGTCAAAAATGTTTGCCTATCAAAAGTATGAAAACAGAAACTAAGATCAAAACAAGACTATTGTTGTCACTAGCCCGAAGACGAGTATAACACGTAGTATAGAAATTGTTTGTTGTTTGAATAATATGTACGCATTAATTTCAGTATTTATCCCATCAATTAATTGTTTTCAGATTGGGTACAGGTGGTGCGCAAGAAGTTAAAGAGCATGGTTACTTTAGTGGACTTGATTGGAACTCATTACTTCGTCAGAAGGCAGAGTTTGTTCCACAGTTGGAGAACGATGAGGATACGAGCTATTTTGATAGCCGCATTGATCGTTACAATCATGATTTAGAAGACGATACCGACGATGATTTGCCAGTATTTGGATTGTTCTCTTCTTGTTCGCATCTCTATAAGAAAGCCCACGGTTCAAGAGTTAGTTCTTTATCAGATAAAAGTGGCGATAGCGATGCGTTTGGATTAGAAGTTTCAAAACCTCCTATTCCTACAACTCCAGATACACCTGAAATTATTGATTATCGTAAAGTGAGTTTGTTTTTCTCTAGGCCGTACGATTTATTTGCAAATCAAGTAAATAATTTATTCTTTACAACAGTATGTATATGTTTTTGTGGATTAGAGAGAAAGGTGCAGGTGCACCTTCTCTCACATCAATGTTTCGGACAACTCGTTCCAAAGTGAGGTTGAAAAGCAAGCCAAATACCTTTGTTGACTTGGAATTCATTTCAGAATTTATTTTGGGTTTTAATTTTGCAGTTTATTGGCAAATTATTTTTAGTTAAATTATGCGAATCTGTAAAAGTTTTAACTACAGTTCAGAAAACAGTTTTGAAAATACAGTAAATGTTGGATTAATTGGAAGAATATTTATTTCGTTATTTACCACTTATAGAACAATGATTAGATTGTAACTACAGTTTCAACCCTATCGGGCTATCTTCAGATACAGAAATTTTATTTCATGAGGAATTACATATAGTGGGTTAGTAGGTGAGAAATGTGTGTAGTGTGGTAAAGTAACCCACACTAGTCCTCTATATGTAATTCCCCATGAAATTATGTATGTCTGAAGATGGCCCCAGAAGGGTTAAAACTAGAGGTACAATATAACTATTGTTTTATAAGTGCTAAATAAGCAAGTAAGTATTTTTCCAGTTGATCGTATAATTGACTACCACATTCTTTAGTCAAAATAACGCTTGACTAAAGAATTTTTTGACTACAAGTTCTTTAACAACATCGTTCTAACAGGTCAAAAACGATGCAACATAGTCTTAATTACTGTTATTAGGTAAGACAGAGTCTTCAAACGCCGGATAAGGACTATTCGGATGTTTTACCACTTGAACATAAGAAACTGTCAACCGATTTGAATCGTACAGTGAGCACGCCGGAATCTTCACAAACTGATAGTGATGACGTTTCACCTCAAATACAGCGCCGACGTAAGACCGGTCATGCGCGTGATATACTACCTAAGTTCTCGATATCTGTTGAAGATGAACACCTAAGGTAACTTTTGTTTTTTTTTTGTTACGATTTAATGAGACACACTGATCCATGAAATTCAAATAACTTTAGAAGACGTTTACTATTCATCGTTGTATAACCTTTTAATTTTCAATTTAAATATTGAAGGTCAATTTAAATTGTGCTACAATGAATATGTAGATATAAAATAATACAGTTTCTATGGATATGTATTTAACATTGTTGATGTGTTGTGGACTTTGTTTTAATTAAGCAAATTGCTGAATGAAAACTTCATGATTGCCAATCATTTGTAAATACAATATAAACAGCTAATTAAGGCGTAATCCTTCTAACACAAGGTCTTTCATTTTTCTGTGTCGATGAAAAACTACCCAATTCATTGGCTTTGCTTTGTCGAATGCTGCTATGGTCTGTACCCAATCCTACATAAATTTAATATGCCGCATTACATCGATTATAAACAGCCACCGATTATAGGATGCACTTGTAATTTTCTAAACTAGAAATAATAAAATTAATTATATCTTCCTCACACAATATAGTTTTCTGTGTCATCGCTTTTTTATTTTTCCTGGAGGTGTCAATGGATAGTTGTCCATTCACAACCACTATACAAAGTCATTCTATAAATAGTCGTTAAATAGTTTATTAATAGAAACATCAAAGGGGTTACAATTGATTTGTCATGCCGATTAGTCACCAAGTTTGTATGGTTTTGGACGAGATTAGTCTTATATTCAGTTAAATGTCCACGAAATGCGTCAAGAACTGAAATTCTATGTAAGTACTTTGAGCTTCCGGGCGTTTATTCCAAATGACTATCCAATCCTCTATCAGCTCAGTCCATTATCTTTCACTTTTTTTCATTAATATAACAATTTTTGATCATTTACATGGCATCACACTAATACCCTTCTTTTCATAATCCATGTTTTTTACATCTTTTTAACTTTTTATATCCACAATATAATTTCGAGGCATATCAAAAAATACTAGGGTTTCGTCTGTATTGGCGATATGCTTAAAATCATAGATTTCGTTCTAAATAGGATCACGTGACGTTTAAAGTTAAGCAATTTCTGTTCAACATCAGAAGGAAGTTTTTAACAAATAGTTATTCGATGTCTTAATGCCTGAAACATTCACCCCAACCTATCGTTGCTTTAAATGTTTTTCCTTCTATTTGTACTGATTTCAAACCTAGTGCTTTAAATTGAATTGTTTGTCGTTTGATAGGTGATCAATCCCTTTGTACATGTCTTTCAGTAACAAGACATATTACAGCTTGATCTATTTGTGGATGCATGTCGTCTATTATTCTAAAAATATGGCTGTTATTAAAAAAACATTTTTTTGGTATCTGATATATACAGCTGTCCCAATAGTGTGTTCAAGTCCAATTGCTCCTT
>WYDF02064746.1:0-11644 GCA_009867245.2 Adranes taylori
TCTGACCGGGGGCCCCTTCCGGCTGGGGGCCCGTGGCATTTTGCCGACTTGCCACCCTGTAGTTACGCCACTGAGTGTTATCCCAGTTCACAGTGTGCTATTTGTTGGTAGTGAATTTTTATTATTATGTATGCATAGCAAAATTTTAAACATACATGGAGTAAACCGTCATTATTTTTTTTATTGATAAATGAATTTCTGCAGGTTTCCCTCCAACCTATGCTAAACATACAGCGAATAACTCACTTGTGTGCTATAAATGTTCGGTCCATTTCAATTGATTGACCCCAAATTGGCTGCATATAGTCCAGATGACAGTAGAATAAACCCGTAATAAGCTTCCATGATATAACTGCTTGACACATAATTCTTTAATGTTCTTATGGCAAAGTATGCTTTGTTGAGCTTTTTTGTTAACGCGTCGATATGAGCTGTGCCATCTAAAAAGCGATAAGCAAATGTAGCCCAGAAAAATATGACTCTCAACCACATTGATAGCACAGAAATCATTGTGAGTGTTTACGTAAGTTAGTAGTAACGGGATTATACGTGTTGCGTCAACCTAGTAAAGTTTATGAAAGTACCAAATGGGCATAATTCAAATTGCGTTCACAATTTACATCGTATTTTCTTGGTCATCGTGATCCAAATGCAATTAAAGTAATATTCATGCCACTGATTGTGGTAGTAAACAGCATTGTGAAGCATGTTTGAAATCAAAGCGATTGTCTTTCCAAAACAGTAATCAAGAAAATCAGATATAGTTCGTAATCTTATGGATGTTTGTGGACCCGTTCAAACAGTTTCACCAAGTGGAAGACGTTATGTACTCACATACGTTGATGATTTTTCGCCATATACAGTTCTATATATATTTTTTTTAATCGGAAATGGAAGTAAAGTTAAAGGAATACATTGTGTTTAACGAGTAAACAGGGTAATGTCTGGAGAATACAGTTTCATCAAATCTGTAAACTTCAAAACATTATTTCCTCGTAAATTTTCAGTTTTATCTAACAAACCTATATTTATTTTTGTTGAATGTTCATGATAATCATTTCTCTTTGAATTAGGTAATCGCTTAATTCAACTTTTAAAATTATTGATTAGTAATTAAACATTACTAAAACCAACAGGAGATATCTGGAGGATGGGAGCCACGGCTCCTATACTTCTAGATATCTCTAGTATATATTCAATGTAACTAATTTAATATTCGATCAATGAGGATATCTTACGATCTATGAGGATATCTGGATGAGGCAACCACGGTTCCTATACTCCCCCTATATTTAATAAAATTTATATGGGCTTTAACGCCGGTGGAGTTATCAGAATGATAAGAGCTACGGTGATTATACTCCACGAACGCATACCTAATGTGTTTACGATTAATTTTATATTCACTGATATTACATGACTTTATAAATTCCATTTAATAAAGAAACTAAGCCCAGTTAATAAAGCATTCCTCTTAGAAAATGCACATTACACATGTTTTAAAAACATCAGGCATAAATGATCTAATTAACATATTAATAAACGCTTAGTGATACATATATTTCATTTCACAAGTATAGTATATCACATAATCAAAATTAGATATGTTAAACTAGCAAAATATAAGCATTGTCATCAAAATCAATTAAGTAATAAACTACATAATATTCAAAGCTCCTTGAAAAATGCTAAATCGTTTATTTCATTTATAATTTATTATTCACAATGGCGTATTATACAATTTCATACATAAGACTGACTCTTATCAATAAACGAGATTTCTTATTCAGAGTCCACGACAGTAAGTTGATATAAAATCGCGTAAAGGGCCTGGGAGTAAACGCTAGTAATTACTTTCTCCAACAAGTTCTCAGTTTTGAAAAAGATACGAGAGCGTTGTAATATTTATAGTTAAACTTGTTCATGGTCCTTTAAGGAAATGTATCTAGTACCTACATCTAACAAACAGTTGCACAAGATTAAAGACCTTACACAACAAAGTTTTTACTAGTAAACCAAAATAGGTACTAAAATTTAAATAAAATAAAAGCTTTCAGTTCCGAAAGGTACGAAAGTGTTTGAATTAAATTAAATTTAAATAAAATTCATTTAGCCTTGAGTTCCGTACGATAAGAAAGACTAAATAAAATAAAAGATTTCAGTTCGGAAAGTTACGAACGATTAAATAATATAATACGCTTCTAGTTCCGTAAAGTACGAAAGTAGTAAATGAAATAGATTTAGCTTTCACTTCCGGAAAATACGAAGGATTAGTTAAAATTATACGCTTTCAGTTCCATAAGGTACGAAAGTCGTAAATAAAATTTATTTAGCTTTCAGTTCCGAAAGGTACGAAGGATTAAATAAAACAATACGCTTTGTCCGTAAGGTACCTAGTAAATTAAATAAATTAAGTTTTTAGTTCCGTATAGCACGATAGTTTTTAAATAAAATTAATTTACCCTTGAATTTCGAAAAGTGCGAATGATTAAATAAAATAATGCACTTTCAGTTCCGTAGGATACGAAAGTATTCAATAAAATGAATTTAGCTTTCAGTTCCGTAACGTATGAACGTTTAAATAATACAATGCTCTTTCAGTTCCGTAATGTACGAAAGTATTAAAGTAGCTTTTAGTTCCGTAAATTATGAAAGTATTAAATAAAATGAATTTAGTTTTTAGTTCCGTAAGGCACGATAGCTTTAAATAAAATTAATTTAGCCTCAGTTTCAAAAGGTACGAAGGATTCAATAAAATTATGCGCTTTCAATTCAATAGGATACGAAAGTATTCAATAAAATAAATTGCGCTTTCAGTTCCACAAGGTAGGAAAGATTACATAATCTTATACGCTTTCAGTTACGTAAAGTACGAAAGTATTAAATTAAATAAATTTAGTTTTTACTTACGTAAGGCACGATAGTTTTTAAATAAAATTAATTTAGCCTTCAGTTCCGAAAGGTGCGACGGATGAAATAAAATAATGCGCTTTCAGTTCCAAAGGTTACGAAACTATTCAATAAAAGAAATTTAGCTTTCAGTTTCGTAAGGTACGAAAGATTATATAATCTTATATGCATTCAGTTCCGTAAGGTACGAAAGTATTAAATAAAATTGAGTTGGCTTTCAGTTCCGAAAGATATGAAAGATTAAATAAAATACTAGCTTTCAGTTGCGTAAGGCACGAAATAAAATTAAATTTAAATAAAAAGTTTAAATTTAAATAAAATAATAATTGAAATAAAATTAAAACTCGTAGACCGACTTCTAAAGGAATCGGAGGAGGGACACATCGTTGGGTAAAATTTACGTCAGGAAAACAGTACCTATGCAAATAAAGGAAGGAATTCAGGAGGAATACAGACAACATCCAGTCATTAATTCCGTTGAAATAAATGAGATGCTTGTAGCTCAACAAAGGTTGCGAGAAACCTTGGTGGCATTATTGTCGAAGATGAACAACGATTTGGTGAGCGGCAAGAAAGGAACTTACCGCAGCGAAGAAGAAAAATCACCTGACGAATTGTTTAAAATTATAATGTAGAACAATGAAAACTTAAAGCACAGCCGAAAAAACATATTCGAGTTGAGAGATTCTGGATATCCTAGTAGCAAGGATGATCGTAAAATTGAAAAAGCGCTCAGGAATGTCGAGAGATAACGACAAATATTAGGTGAAGAACTAGACAAGATAGAAAGAAAACTGGAGTCGCCTCAAGTACAAGGCTCTCTGCAAATGCAAAAACAAGAATTAGAAGCAATGTATTAGGAGTACCAAATTGCTGAAAGGGAAGCAAAAGAAGTGGCTTTATGAGACGATAATTAGGAAATTAACGAAGAGCTACATCTAGTGAAAGAGTGATTACAAGAGAAGTCGAAGAAATAATTTGTACGTTAGATCAAAAATTAAAAGAGATAGGTGTATTGCACAAAAGAGAAGAAAATCACATAAAATTACCAAAACTAACAATACCTATGTTTGATAGGAAGTACGAGAATTGGACGGCATTCCATGAAATGTTCAAATCAACCATATACCTAGTGGAAAGCAGTCTCAAAACTCCAGAGAAAATGAACTATCATATGACGTACTTGATGGGAAAGCCCAGAAAAGTGATTCAGCAATTCACCATCTACGAATATTATGCGGCAATATTGAGAAATATTGGGAAATACTGAGAAATTGATTTGAAAATGAAAGGTCGTTATTGGCCATTTACGTTAAGAAATTGCTGAATTTTCCAACCAAGCTCAGGAAAACACATAGCAGCTGAAGAAGCCGTTTGACGTTGCCGGTCAGCAACTTGGGTATACAAACTCAAATATGAGCTCTTCTGGTGGGACGAATCAATGCAGAAAATGGGATGCAGAAACAATTAAGATATATGAACAAAGCCTACTGAAACCACACAAAATTCAGGACTTTGATGAGATAATGAATTTCCTAGGAAAAAGATTCCAGCCATTGAATGTAAAGAAATCCAATAATTGAAGACGGAGATTGCAATCTGTGATAAAAACCACCTACCACAGAAATTTAGACATTTTGAGGATATGTCTGTTGAAGAGCGTATAAGCAAAATAAAAGAGAATAATCTGTGCTTGAGTTGTTTGAAGTATTCAAGCGAAGAAAAATGTTGGTGGCCCCACAATGTGTTATATGTGGAAAAATCACAACACCTTACTGCGTGAGTCAGCCAAAGCAACGGTAGCTGAAAGAAATTCAAACGAAAAACTGCATGTAACGCAGCTTACAAAGAGCCAGCTCACACTACGTTGGGCGGCGGGGGGGGGCGATCGGCCCAGGGCAATTACATTATTTTTATCTTTTAGATTATAATTGATCTAGATGCTTATATTTTTGTAATATATTATTATATATTCTGCACATGTAACATCAAATTCAATTTAATAAATAAATAAAAATTCCTTCACCCTTCAATTTGGGTCGGTGATTGGCTTTAAGTGGAAAGAAACCGACGTTAAACTGTCGAGAAGAAGAAGACAATCAGAAAGTTGGAGTTAAGTGCATTATTATGATCTAATAAGCATAGCTGATAAGTTTTTATTTAAACGCGAAAACTTAATCACAAGAAATTTTGAAAAATTAACACAGTGATGAATTAGGGAAATAGTATCTAGAAACGAGAAATAGAATCATTACGTAGGAACCAATCTGAAAAGCATCATGGTTTCAGCATCATGGTTTCAGACAGAAGAAGGGAACTAAAACTATAGTATTAGAAGCGATAAACACTATAAAGGAGAATCTTGATATTAAAAAAAGTGTTTACATTATTTCTAGATTTAAAAAGGCATAGGACACCATCTCCATTAAAAGGTTTCTAAATATACTAGAAACAAACGAAAGAAAGGTCTATTTATAAACTTGACGTCGTCGTTGCAGGTCTCAATATTATCCAATTTGCGCGTTTTGTTGGATTCAAAAAATATGGTAATTACAGAAGATTATAAATATTTAGGTCTTACAGAACTTATTTTATCGCTTTACTCAAGCGAAAGAATCAATGTTTACGTAGATTTAAAACCAGATCTATTAATAGGCGCCGCACCTATGGCGATTACCATTATTTAAAAAATGAAAGCGTTAGAGACTACACAATAAATAATTTGAAATTCTGTTTTATGGATTCTATCAGCACTGACCATCTAATTCGACATTTTTGTCCATGCTTCTTGCAATCCGTTAATACGTAAAATTACTGCAATTCGTTAATATACAATTCAAAGAGGGGCCATAAGAAACAATTTTCCATATAAAAAGTTTTTTTTGAAAAAAAAGTTTTCTTGCTCAAAAAATTAAAAGGTCGATTTTGTTCAAGAATTTCTAGTTTCCTATCGGACCGACCCGTATTATATTTGGTAGGAAGGTATAGCCTATGAATCCGCAGAACGGTTTTTTTTTCATTTTTTTATAAATCTAATATGACGGACAGGAGCCATTTTTTTTGTTCACAAATTTCGTATTCAAACTAAAATGCTGAAATTTTGCTCACATTTTATAGTACTTTGTATTATGCGTCGAATAAAAAATCCCATGTTGCCAAATTGTATAGGAAGCGGTGTTGCCACGTTTGAATTTTAACAACCTTCTTGAAGTATCTCAGGAACGATAAAAGATAAGACATTGGAATACACTTTAATGTATAGGCTGCATAAAGGCCCCTCGATTTTATTTGAAACATTTTTTCTAAAATCACAATTTAACATATATACATAGTGTCTTTCGATTTGCAAATTTTGCATTCCATTTTCTTAGAAACTTACAGAACGATTTTGATTAAATTTCTTGTATCGAAAGATCGTTTAATATTTAAGGAACTAAGCGAGTTTAAAAAATTGCACATATTAAGACCGGAGTAATTTGACCCTGAAAAGAAGTGCACTACCTAAAATATCTGGGTTCCTATGAAAATTGGAAAAAGGAAACTTGGGGAACTTATGTAAGACCAGGGGACCTCAATTTTGCCTCCGTGAACAGTTGAATATACTGAACCCATTTAGAGCAATAAATTTTTTGTTCAAAAACATTTTAGTAAAACCCTGTATATTTTCTTATATTTTAGTAACCCTTGTGATTTGCTACCTCTTATGGTTCCAAATATATAGGCCCTAATAACTTTAAAAATTCTCTATTTATTATACGGAAACAGATTCTCAATGCTATGCACAAGCACAACACATACATATATTATTATGTGACAATTGTTTTTCTTTTTCAAATTTATCGTACACATTGGCAATTATTTTCCTACGCTTATATACCATATATTTTCAAATGAAACAAAAGACGATTAGTTTTAATTTGTATTACATTATATATGCCAGGGCCATACCATTTTTTGAGTTTGATAAATTTCATAAAAATTAATAAAAATATAAATCATATATAAAAATTAACTTCCCTATGTTTGTGTTCGCAAACTGCTCGACCGATTGACTTTGAATTTTGAAATTTTAGCATAATATAAATAGCAAACAAATTAATTCCTTGAACATACAAAAAAAAATCGCACCAACAAGAAAGAAGAGAGAGAAAGATAAAAATAGTCACAAAAACGATATCGTACTCACGTCTAGCTTATTATATTTATATTATTGTATAGTGTTGCCTTTTATCTATTGCACTGAGATTCATTTAATACTCATTTATACGATTAATATCCAACACAAATCCCACAATCCATTTACCACAAAATATATTATCAGTTAATCAATTAAAAATAAATTAATAATTTAGTAATCCTCAATTTAATAATACGCTTCTAATATAATATAACTAGCAAACAAATTAATTATTTGAAAACACAATTTTTTTGCGTCTAAGTTATTTCGTGCAGATAAGAAGAAAGACAAAGACAACACTAGTCACAAAAAACGACATCGTACTCGCGTCCAGTTAGATGCTTACTAAATAGGAAATCAAGAAAATTTGGTTCGCCTTAGCTATAAGTAGAGGGGATGGCCGATTCTACGAGTAGTAGGAGATAGCGGATTCTAAAGCATCGACAACCCACCGACACCTATCCTAACACATTCTAAACGAAAAAATCAAGATGGCGGATCAAAATTTGGCGCGAAAATTTAAATTTTGGGGTTATATAATCAAAAATAACAGATTTATCACTAGATTTTAGAAATTGTCGAGAGATGTGAAATTAGATAACTTTTGACAGTGCAATATGGCTGACAGCAGCTGAATTTAGTGGGATATTTAAAATTTTTGAACTTTTTCATATAATCAGCAATTGATTTAATCTATTAATACGTAATGCAGCAATAGAATTTGCTCTATTTACTGAGTGCAGAAGGCATACATAACAGCTTCACTGCTGGCTTCTCAGCAGAGTGTAGTAGGTTATAAATAAAATGTAATTTATTTTTTATGCAAATCTATTTTTACAAAAATATTCTATTCATGCGTTTTGATATAGTATTTTATTGTGTCTAATAAGTTATATAGTTTATTTCCAAATATTCATATTTCGATAAATATTCAATTTCAAAAGTCTGATTATAATCGACATCATCATTAACGGTTTCATTATTTGCAAATATTGTACTATTTGTTAATAATAAATACGTGAACAAAAATAACACGTTTAACGAATGCATTACGAAAGAAAAACCTGAAAAAAATATTTATTGAAAAAACTAAATACAATTCGTAAACATGTAATACATAAAAATAAATTTTATATCAAATATCAGTCTTCTTGAACTTTCTCATCCATCCTCCCATCGGTTTTGACAATGTAATAGTTTTGACAATATATATAGTATATCCGAGAAACATCATGATGCAGACAAACTGTTGAAATTTGTTTAAGAAGTCGCGGATAGTCAGTATACTTTTCCAGATTAACAATATGAATATTTCTTCATAATCCAGCAACGATTCCAAGTATCAAACTTTCTGATGTCCCTTGACGTAGATCGTATTTATATTATCATCATTAGCAAGATGATTTTCGATTAAATTGTTTTCCATGTCTGAAACAACCATTTTACTTCTGGAATATCGTATTTCATGACGATATCTTTCCAGATACAGTACTCGGTCTTTCAAACAACTTCGTAGATGATTCCATGCAACGGTAGGTTTCAAAAGATTATAATGTTTAATAACTGATTGATTTGGATTGAGCACACTACATCTTTTAGGTGTAAAGTTTGAAACATCAAAACCTTGAACATCCACTATGATATAGTTACGCGATGACGACATTTTGAAATCTTGTTGCGGCTGAGACGATCAAATCACGACTAAACAATTCATTTGATTTTTACTATTTATACAGCAGCAAGTTAGATCAGTTTTCTTGTATGATTTTTCAGGGGATTATATTCGTAAACCGTATCGCTGATTATGAGACAATAAGCATTCGCTTGATCTTTGAAAACTTGTTCAGATTCGATTTCGACTTTCATATAGATAACAGAAGACTTGATAGTATCATTTTGATTGGACACATCGAAAACGAATAGCATATGATTTTTGAAGTCGTTATAGGTGAATATATCGTTTTCAGATCATTTGTACTAAGCAGATTGAAAATTTGTAGTAATTTGTAGATTGAAATGTAGTATAGTTATTATCAGCAATTTTTAAATTCAAATTCTCATACGGATAGGGTTCAGAGTTGAGATAGAGTTTCACATTTCGAATGCTGCAGTGATCTAGTTCAGTAATATCTTTCTTTGCTTGATCTTTTCGATTTGGTTGAAACCCAAAATCACATATCTTGAAAAGTTCTTCGTTCGTTGAATATTTCACATTCTAAATATCTTTATTCGTTTTACGCAATGCTGGAAGTTCATGAAGTGGCCATTTTAGAAATGGCATAGTAATTGCATTGTATTTATTAATTCCATCATAGTTGTATCACTTAATGTAATGTGTGGAATTTTCCAATCAATTCGCGTTATTGTAAATTCTATATCTTTATCACTCTGATAGCAGTTGTTATCTGTACGACTACGAATCAATATTAGTTCTTGTCTTGCTAGCATCATATCTTTCTTATAGTCTTCAAATACTTCCATCAAATGAGCGAACGGAATACTGATGTAAAACTACTTTCTATTGAGAAAATTAAATTTTTGATTATTAGTAGTCGGGCACTAGCCAGAATCTTCTAATGCATTTATTATACGATTATACGATGTACAGCCTTTCAGCAAACCCGTTATTCCAGGATTTTTCACATTATCAATTTCTACTCCATTTAGTAGATATTTTATTTGTTCAAAGAGAAACACGAATGCATTATTTGCTATTTTTACATCAGGGACAGCAGCAGTACCTTCACCAACAGGAGCTGGTATTTTTATTCCGCCTTCAAGATAGATATAATTTTCCGATGGCGATGTAATTAATTCTTCTTGATTGATTTCAATTCGAACTTCATCACAGTTTCCATAATATGTCGATCTCGGCACATAAGAATGATATTCTTTCTTTAAAATATCAGTAATGAAGTGAACGCCATGAAATAGATTTAGTCTTGCATGAGCAATTTTCTCGTGGATTTATATTGACTTTATAGCCAGGCAAACGAGAATGGAAAATGAAAATATCGTGTGCGAAAACGAATCGTTGAAATACGACGAAGAAGTAATATTAGAATAAATATGAATACATGAAACTTTTATAATTTCCACCGCCTGATCCGATACGTGTAAGGAATTCGCATTCAGTACTTTCGGAGAATTTCCTAATAATTGTCCGATAGTATTCTCTTGACTAAAGTCAATATCGTGAACGCACTTCATTTCCGATTTCAATGTGTTGTTATTCCGTAGAAGAAAATACCGTAGAAGAAAATATTCATCAATAACAGAAATTTCATACGATCCAGTTGGAATTTCTCTTTTTCCATTATTATTCTTATCGTAGATGAATAGATTGTTTACCCCTTCTTCGATATTCGGGATCCCATGAATAAAATCCTACTAATCCAAGCAGTATTCAGCATTCGGATCTAATTGGATTGGCGGATAATAGTCTACACGTAACACAGAACTATTACCTTTCAACGTAAATATATGTGACATTATTTTTTTAATGCTTAAAAAAATAAATAGTTAAATAGTTTAAGTTTACAAGGAGGGCGAAGATGTCCAAACGAATCAAAATATTCAACTAGATTTCCATTCTTTCTATACGCAAACCAATGCGTTCCATGTCCTCGTATAGAATCCAAATTTAAAACTGCACATTCGTTTCGATGCGGTGGAGTTTTCGGTAAAGTATCTTGCATACCGCGAAAATATTTTATATGTTTTGCTGCTTTCCGAATATCATTATCCGTCAGAGCTCGTAGAGATAGTGAGTTTATTAGTTTTTTTGATTATGCGGGCGCAAATATAATTCTACACCTGTACGGTAGGGCTTCAAATATAATCCGGGCCCTCTCTTTCCCCCAAGCGCAATCGATTCCATCGTTTCATTATGTCTTCGCGTCTCGGCCAGATTCTTTTGAGCATTAGACGAATTCTTGATTGCATTAAAAACTGCGCTAGAACCGCCCGTAAGAGCACCAGCGGTAGATAAGCCAGCAAAAAGAGGAACTAAAAAAGGTAGAATTCCGCCTTCTTTCGGAATTGGAATAATTCTACATTTGAATATTCTTACGTCCACCGACTTTCTTGACAGCAACCCGAGCAGCGGCAAGAGCAATCTTAACAGCAAATTTCAAATGTTTCGGTTTTCACAATTTTCGAATAGCATTACGCGCTTTTACGACAACTCCGCTACGAAGCGTGACCGATTTCTGTTTTTCCGAATTCCCATACCGAGTTTGCGTTTTACTTTCATCGTAGATCCAACGAATAAGGATGCAGTTTTTTCATCAAACGTGGATTCTCGTGATTTCAGTCTTTCCCAAGCAATATCTTCCAACACTTTATCTGCTTTATGATAACTAAACTCGATTTTCATATTCGACGATGTTTCTTGTGAACGCCAGGAAAAAATAAAAGAATACATTTCCATGGGTCGACATAACAATGATTCTTTCTACTTGGCGCAAACTTATTCCGCAATTCCAAAACAACTCTGTCGCGATAACGAAAAGTTTATTGTACTTTTTAAAATGGATAATTTTAAATCTTTCGCAT